>RWJN01000420.1:0-30278 GCA_004332605.1 Steccherinum ochraceum
CCTAACCTAACCTAACCTAACCTAACCTAACCTAACCTAACACTCTAAATTGTCTGTTGCGGTTAGTCTGGGTTAGCTTAGTTGAGCGTTCACTTTGGTTTACCTTAGGCTTCACTTGTCTCGCGTTCACTGGGGTACGTGTGCTTTGCGATGTTCACCTTAACAGCTCTGCCAGATTTCTATCATCTGTCTGACTCTTGCAACACCCAGTAGTGCAAGGCAGAACCTGCCTGGGAAGGAAACGTCGTAACGCTCAACTCTAGTCACTTGTACAGTGTTCATCCAAATCCTTAACGACACAACTACAAGGTACAACGTCTCTGAACAGACACTGCCCACCGAGTTGCAATGGAACAGAACAATCTTCTTCCACTGAAGCTCACACTTTGTCGGCAGACCGTGCCTCCCAGATGTAGAGGTCTATAGCACAGCCAACAACCATTCATGCACCAGGGATCTCGAACAAGCGGGGAGAAAGTATTGTTTGCCAGCGAGAAGTCTCATAACTACATCAGGATGCATGTATCTGCGTGGGGTAGAGTTCAAGCGCCGCCGTGAACAACCCGAGGCAAGATGCCAACACCAGATCGCTTGCGTCAACGTTGCACTCTCAACTTGCAGCGAAAGTGGCGATAGATGGAGAAACCTTCGACCTCTTTCCCTAACTCAGTAAATGTTACAAGTGTGCTGGTTCGACTTAGTTGAACAGTCGGTGAGCCTACTGCGACTTGAGTGTCACATGCATCAGCAACGATACGCTGGTACACTGTGGCCAAAAGAACTGTTGCTCAGGAACATAGAACACTGAGTTGAACTCTGCTACAAACTCAACACCAGAAATATATAGTAACACACTCACGGCCCCTAAGAGAAGCGCAATAAGACTTAGGAGCGCAAGGTTTTGCACTGTGAGTGAGAGAAGTGAACACACTGTAAGACGGGTGCGCTACATGGAATCGACGCAAAACATCAGATGCGGAACAGGTTACGCTGCCGTGGAGACTTATTTGTAGTACTTTACACAGACAAGCAAAGATAGTTGCTGCATTGTGACTGCAGCTAGCACGTTGTTCATCAAAGCAATGATGCAGATGCTGCATGAAGTAGGCAATACGTAGACAGAAACAAAAGAACACAGTATGAGACAGTGCCTGAGAAGTCAAAAAGATTCTGTGGTGGTGACGTTCATGAAGAAGTAAAGCAGATGCAAATAGCGATAAGAGAAGGATCCAGTCATGTTTCCACTTTCAACAGTACTGAGTTGTAAGTAGTTGATTAATTGCTGTCATGCTGACAGTTGTATGAATACTGGGCCGCTGCAGCAGACCTGAAACTGAAGTGTGTAATGCATTCTAACACAATTTGAAGTGAAAGCACATGAAAAGAAATAGGCGGGTCGACATGAGGGCAGATTGTGACTGCTGGCCTGTTATGAGTGAACAATGGAAGAAGCATGCTAAGTGGATCCATAGGTGTGAATGGAGAGGTATGTCAGAGGACAACAGAAACGCAGAAGTCAAGCAGTGTATGTGGTGTGAAGAGTTTTTGATCTGAGACCTCCGCTGATTGGCAGTGATTGCTCTCTTCTCTTGTGTGAACCTATATCTTGACGTCCAAACTTGCAACACAGGGAATTGTTTTTGGGCACAGATCGAGAAGTATGTGTCGGTCAGCGAGAAACATGTTCTCCGCTAAACCAACAAAGCTAAAGCTAGGCACCGAGAGCTGCGACCTTAGCTGGGGTACAACTGGCCCAGCACTAGAATAGTTGACACACAAAGCAAGTGACAGAAAGGCCGAAGCAAGGTCCGCTCACGGAGTGCACCAAGACTGTGAACAGAGATAGAGTCCCTACCTGGATATCCGCCCTGGACGACAAAATTAAGCACACTCTCAATCGTGCAGCTCAGTGGGTCTCGAAGAGCGCCGAGTTCCACATTGCAGAGTGGTGCGCCTGCAAATATGAACTGCCAATCTTCCTTATTCTCACTGCTGACCTACGGGCTTCAGATGAATGTCCTTCCTGACCAAAGAGTTGCACAGCCTGAATATTCCGGCCTTCCACCGAGAAGACTCTGAGAACATAACAGCATGAGTTCATGTCTTCGTTTTATCGATGGTTTGGACGCAATCGAAAGGATGGTTCTTGGATCACATTAGTGTGTATGGTGATCGGGAGTTCCAAGTGCACTCTACGATGCTAAGCTCAGTCCTCTCTGACATCCAACACGTCGCTCTTTTGTGGTGCAAACCAGACAGACGCGTTGCCGATGCTCGACCCCACTGCTTGCCCTTCGTACGCCAGGATTGGTCAATGCGCGTGACGTAAACCGCTTCGGATCCGCTGTCTACACGATGGCTCATTCCAAACACCGAACTATCAGATTTTTGGTGATGATGTCTTGTGGGTAGAGAACGATGTTCTTCGAATCGTGTGGCCCTCTTTCGAGGAAAAGACCGGAACATGCGCCTTGTGGTGACGTACGTCTATGGGCGTCTGTCACTCACAGGCATGCGTCCGCGGCCTGGCAGATGCCAGATGGCGGGCACGGAGCAGCGAAACGAACTCGCCGTCTGGGTTTACCAGACGGCGAGTTCGTTTTTGCTGCTCCGTGGCTGTCCATTTGGCATCTGCCAGTGTCCGAGGATGCATATGAGTGATTTGGTGAGACTCGGAGGACGATGAGGCTCGACGGGCCGTTGCCTCGCTGCTTCGGGCGCGGCGTTGCTTTCAGAATTTCGATGATACGGGTATTTGCTGTTGAGCGAACATTGTAGCCCGGGATTCCGGTGGACACGGGTTTTTTGATGCGTGGAACATTCTGGTACATATAGGTAGAAGTCGTATTCGCCAGATCGAGTCATTGATGCCTCGTGTTGCTCCAGCGCCCTCTGAATAGCCTGCGATCGCTCACAGCGGATTCGACCTCTGCTTCCTCGTCGTTCAGATCAGCTGCTTCATCGGTACCGCCGATTCTCTGAATCCCAACGCTCTTCCCTGTCTGACTTTGTCTTTTTCACTCTCTGTGCACAGATGGATCAATCCGCTCACACTACCAACCCAGTGGCGTCCGACAACGCGCACACCACCGCTGAAGCTCTCACCGCGGATTCTGACCTGCAACGGGTCCGGCCCTTAGAGTTGCAGTCAACAAACGCAAGTGCATACCCATGTATCATTTCAACCACGTACTGAAACGTATGCGCTACAGAATCTTCACGTAGACGAGGCCAAGACTCCTGGTCAGCGACGGCTGGTGAACGCAGAGGTCCAAGCCATCCAGCGTGACCAGCATCGCGATCACCTCCTCCCTGATCTCGTAGTCGTCTTCATGGGCAACCATCGCCGTCTCGTCATGGCAGAGTTGCAAAGACAGAGAGATCACGCTGAGCGCACACACGAGAACGTATTCCCTGCGTTCAGCACAGAGCATGTAGAGGAAGAAGGGCGTGGAACGACCTTTCCCTCTCTGGTTTCCGAGGTCGGAGGGAGGGCTGCAGAATGATTTGTGTTAGGGTCATGAAGTGGCATTTCAAGGACGTTCCGCTCGATAGGAACTTGCTGTCTATCGCAATGTTCAGCCTCAAATGTCTGACGAATACATGTTTGATATTTGTGTGATATTATTGCGGACAATCGAAGTTTGTCTCACACTTCCGACGAATGGCTGATTCCCATTGCGCAGAACGGCCATTCGGCCTCCCGCAGAGTCGGAGCTTCCTATTGCGAGGAGAACCTCGTTCATCTTTCGGCATAACATGCAGCAGCGAAGAGGTGCGCTCGCCATCTGGCAAACGCCAGTCGGCGGTCTCGCCACGGAACGTGAGAGGGGCTTGTCGCAAAGTGATGCTTTTACTAGACACATGTTTGATAGAAAATTTTTGAAGCCTCCTTACAAAATGATTGTATCGCGATAACAGTCTAGACTAACGGGACGATCAATATCGATACTGATGCAATTCTGGCGGTCACAGAGCATAACGAGAGCAGTCACGACGCGCATTCGCAGTTGAATGCGTCCGAGTCCGTCTACTTCTTTCCAAGACTCAAGAACACCGACAGTATCGTACTGAACGACTCTCCATTCGCTGCCTCTGCAGCTTCACCAACGCAGGCTCTCTCTGTTATTCCCCGTCCGTCTACCTCAAGAACTCGTTGAAAGTGACTGTCGATCGAGTCAGATCGACGGCCTCCTCCTTTGCTTGAAAAGCGCGTCAATGTTCCCTGAGGATCTCGAAAGAGACCAATATTTTTGCTACTGGATTTGGGGCAGTGGTAGACTGCTTTACCTTCGACCATCCCCTTTTATTATCCCCCGTCCCTACTTCTCTGGGTGCGAAGTTTCCACGACTCGCTCAGAGTGCCTCGACTTCCATGTCCAAATTAATATCTGCTCCCACACCCTGTCGAATGAATGAACGCGCACATGCACACTGACGGAGGAACAATGCATGCGCCGCCATCTGTGAAATAGATGCCAGACGGCGGACGGTCAACCGAGCGCAGGGCGCCGACTGGCATTTGCCAGATGGCGCGATTAGAAGACAGATCGGCGGTGAAAACTAAGCACGGTACGTCAGCGGGTTGACCCAACTTGCCGGTTATTCGCGTTTTGTGCTGCCCCAATGGTGGATAACCGCAATCGAGATTGAGACGACCAATGGCTTTGACTGCTAGAGCGGAAACTTAGATGACGAGGGCAAAGACAGCCGGTACTCTGGAAAGGTGTAGTGCGCATGAGAGCAACATACAGCCTCCCTCAAGTGTGAAGCAAGCAAATGTAGTGATTGAGACGTTGTCCTTTTCCCCCAGTGGATTTAGAATTCTGTCGCACACGTAGACTCAAGAGAGTCGGACAGTTCATAATCGGATGCGATGATAGTGACTCTATTTGTCCAGACAAACGTGATAATGGTACACATGACAACTGTACATTCTAAATGCGATGACTCAGTGCTGCGCTGCGGAAGAGGAGGGAGAACGAGATGTCCGAAGTTGTCCGTAAGTTGAGAGCAATTAAGAAGTGGGTGTCGGAGTAATGGAGGTATCGACGAGACGTCTGATGCAACGTACGAAAGGGCGAGAGTGGGGAGAAGGGAGAGTATAATTATACAATGAAAAGTGCGTTACTACGATTGCGTTACGTGCGGTGCGAATGTGCGTATGGCGAAATGAGAGGGGGGAACAGATGTCCAGCTTGGTTGGCTGTGGTGCGAGGTCATGAATGGGTGGCGGGAGAAGGAGAGGTGAAGTGTTGCCGGCCTCGACTTGCAACGCTGGCCAGTGACGTGGGTGGTTGGAGCACTTCACGACGAGTCGGAGGCTGGGTCATCCTCCCCTTCTTTGCGACGTTTCTTCTCTGTAAACAAGCTCATTACGTGATGTATGGATGAGCGAACGGCACACGTACTGCCCGTTTCGGGTGAGCTCTCGGCAACGGTGCTCCGAACGTCGCGCTTGCCAGTCTTGCTCGAGGGCGTTGGTGAGCGCGACATTTCACCTCCCAGAGGGGACGGACCTGGAGTAACATTGTCAGCTTTACTCTTACCCTGTGGCAGAGGGGCGCAACCTCAACAACGCGCCGACTGGGACTTGCCAGACGGCGCGTGTGGAATACAAGGTATGAGCCCGCCGACTGGCAGATGCCAGGTGGCGAGAACGAAGGAGCAAAACACGTCTCACCGCCGTCTGGCAGGTGCCAGTCGGCGACTAGAACAGGTTCGAGATAGTACTCACCTATCACAGGCACTGATGCACTTCTCGCCTGTAACATTGCGGGAGACAGTCCGCCGTAGCGAGCTGGACGCGCGGGGAAGCGTGGGGGGGCAGGTGAACCCGTGAGTTGGCGGGACGATGAGGCTACTGGTTGCTGGGGTGGAGGAGTGGGAGAGTAGGGCGATGAGGTTCCACTTCCACGAGCAGACGTTGGGGAGAGGTAGCGCTTTGACAGTGACGGCCCAGACAGTGCCGGCGACATCGTTCCACTTCCATGAGCAGTTTGGGAGAGGTAGAGCATTGACCTTGACGGCCCAGCCGGTACCGGAGTGGAACGCGCCGACGAGTCCGAGCTCCACTGCTCCTCTAACGACAGGTGCTGCATATGGGTTTGCATCGCTTGCGACGGCGCAACTGCAGGGGACATGTCGACGGCGAGTGGCTCCTGCGTCTCGACGACCGGTGCGTCCTGCATCTCGACGTCCAGTAGCTCCTCGGGCGGTTCCGCTGGATTTTCTGTCGGACTGAGGGCTCCGACTGAGCCTTCTGGCGCGGCTTGTTCCCCGTCGGACATCGTGACGTCCGGTGGTGGCGAATAGTGCGGTGACGACAGAGCGGCGACCTCCTGCGAAACGTCGTCGTCGTCCTCATCGTCGTCCTCATCCTCATCGTCGTCGTCGTCCGAGCTCTCCGAGCTATCCTCATCCTCCGAGGTATCCGTGCTGTAGTCGCCGTCGAGGTCGCTGTCTTCGTCGTCGGCTAACCCTTCTTCCACCTCTGCCCGCGCCTCGTCTTCACCGGCCTCCTCATCGTCCTCGTCCTCATCGTCCTCGTCCTCATCGTCCTCGTCCTCGTCGTCCTCGTCCTCGTCCTCGTCCTCTTTGTCCTCGTCTTCACCGGCCTCCTCATCTCCCTCCATCTTCACCGGCTCTTCATCGTCTTCGTCCTTCTTCAACAGAACTGATGGCTGGGAGGACTTGGCCTTTGCCTTGTCCTCTTCTTCATCGGATGGCGCGGTGGCCTCCGACTCGCCGTCATCGGGCAGAGGGAATTTGCTGAGATGGGGAGGCTTGTCCTTACGCCTTGGCAACGCCTCCGGTTCGATCCTGTCTTTAGACGTTATTGCACCGGGTTTGTCCTCATAAATCACATCTTCTTCTGTGACGGCCGGGATCAGGCGTTTCAATAGCTTGTAATCGGAATGACAAACAACGAGACTTACCACACTGCCATTTCTCGTTCCATGTCATGGCGACAGGTTGAGACTTCTTTGCCCTGTCCGCCGGGCTCATCTCGTTCCATCTCTCCGAGGCTTGGTGTTCCTCACTCGCCTCCTCGAAGTCCTCGAAGTAACGAGGGTCGTTTATTGGAGCGACCACCCACGGGAAGCGTGTACCGTTGTCGTCCCCAGGGAAGGCACTGAAGATGGGCATCAGCTTGTTCCCTTTGATGGCGCGGATCCTTGAACGGCGAACGTTGGCGACAAGGGCCTGCAAAACGTGGCGTCATTTCGAGGCACAATAATCGATGGACAGGCATTCAATGACTTACCTTGGCTGCGGCCTCGAACGCTTTCACGACAGGAAGAGCAAGGGCGGTGCCAGTCGACGCAAATCTTGCTTTCGCAGAAGGCATCTTCCGCAGAGTCACCCAGAGGGCGTCGAGGTCTTTGCTGGTCTGCGAGTCGAGTTTCACGACCCTGCGGGCGAAATCAGCTGATACCGGGTCGACGGCGATGTCGGTAGGAGCTTGGGTAGCGTCGAGGAGAGGCACGAAGATCTTAGTGTCCCACATGTCAAACTCCGGAATGGGCACCTTGACCTTCTTCGCGGTCCCCTGGAGACTCTGGATCACCAACTCGCGTGTCTCCTCTTCAGCGGACAGCGCAATCTTGCCTCTGACACGGGTGTGAAGCTTTCTGATTTCAGGGAGCTTGAGGAGAGGGAGAGTGACGTTCTGGTAGACGGCCCACCGGATCAACAGACCCATGGTGCGCGAGGGAACGTCGCGATGCGGGCTGCGGTTCTGGGGAACGAGCACAGGGTACATCATCGTCGAGCACAGCATCTCAAGCATGGGATATGTTGCGAAGTCCTGGGCGGAGAAGATCTGGTTTCCTGGCAAGAGCAGCTCGAACGATGGACCCGCGGATTTGGGATACCGAGTCTTGCGACTCTGGGGCATGAGCTTGTCGTTGATGAGTGCACAAAGCCTCTTCTTCTTCAGCTTCAGCGCTTTGCCATCCTCGCCCCAAAACCAGCCCTTGTGGGTGTCTGGAAGCCACGTGGTGGGATCGTCGGTGTTCCTGAGATTCTTCTCGGACTGGTTGAGGAGCGAAGTGACGAAGGGGTATTTTCTCAACATCTGCGTGGCAGCGGTGTCGAGGACGCCGATGTACGTGGACCGGTCGCGCAAGAGGTCGTGGAGGAGCTAGAAAGGGCACGACTGTCAGCAGGTTCAGACACGTAGTGAATTTGGGACGACGTACTCGGATCATGGCTTCATGGGCGTGGTCCTTCTTGATCTGAGGGCATTCTTCCAAGACCTGTTGGATCCCGTACGAACGGTCGAAGTGGATTTGAGATCTCTTGCTCGGGACGCAGAGGTAGTCGATCCAGGGGTCGATCCATCGGATGAGCTGCACGTAAGGGAATAGATTAGATGGTCAGTACATCGAAACACAGGGGGCTCGCCGTCTGGGATGTGCCAGACGGCGCGAGCCAAGGATTCTGACCTCGCAGACTGGTACATGCCAGACGGCGGGGCGCAAACGGCAATCACGACCTCGCCATCTGGCATGTACCAGACGGCGAGCCGGGCCACGAAGCAGAAAGCACGTACCTCGTCGATACCTTCTTTGTACTCGCCGAGAACCAGTTGTAGATCCACGACGACGGAGGTGGTGACGATGGGCATCCACGGGCGATCTGTGCGAGATAACATGAGCTCGAGGCGTCGAAGGCCCGCCTTGCGTCGGCCTTTCGGAAACGTCTTGTGGGTCTTGAACACAGTTTCGGCCACTTCGACTGCCAGTGACGTGTACTCCTTCTGTATTTCCGCCCAGGTCTTAGAGAACGGCTCAAAAAGCACCCTCTGCCGCAGGCGCGGCGTGTCTAGTTTCTTGGTGACGACCTTCCACACCTCGTCGAAGGCCTCTAGCACGTCCGGCTGCCAACTGTCTCGCATGTTCTCCGAGGTTCCTTCCTCGATTCTGTTCTGCCAGTTCTTGTGCTCCTTGTATACCCATTTAACGTACTGCTGGTGCTCCTTGGTGAGCGCGGCGGGTTCGAAACCGCGGATCAAGCTCTTCCGGCGCTCGGCTGCCTCGTGCTCAACCCCCGCGTAGTGGTCGGCGAATATCGCACGAGCTTCGACATCGATGACCTCCCAGTCAGCAGCGACCTCGTCGAGACGATTGATGCCCTCGAACATGTAACACATGAGGAACTGGGCGACGAAATTTAGCGTGGCGTTGAAGACAGAAGGACGCAATCCACTCACACCACCGATCTGGCTGCGGAGCTCTTTCTTCACGAAGAGGTCTGTGATCAGCGCCCCGCTGCGCCAGTACGAGTACGACGCGATCTTGCGAAGGAACTGGTGGATGCCGACGTTGTTCATCACCATGCCCATATGCACCGACGTCCTGAAATTCTGCGCTTTTACGAACGCGTACCACTCAGCCGTGCCGGGGGCCATATCGTCGCCTCCCTCGTCCTCCGCAATCCACACGTCCATCAGCTCGCTGAACATGATCTCCGTAGGGCTCGGGACGACGGTGGTCCACTCCTCGTTTCGCGCCAGGTGATGCTCGTCGGCGGTTGAGAGCTTGTCTGTGGAACATCCGCCCGTGAGCAGCTATCCATCCGCAATCGAATTAGACTCACTGCGGTCGTACACCATGATGATCCACTTCGCACCACGGTCAATTATCTCTTCGCAAGTCTTTACGACCTCATCCGCCTTCTCCACCGCCTGGGTCATCTCCTTCGTCACCTTGTCCTCGGGCAACTTCGAAAGCGCCTTTCTCAACCGTGCGAGCTCGGCGACCGTGTCCTTCTTGGTGCGCTCGACGTGCTTGATGTACCTGGGAAGGGCCACTCGGCGATGGTTCCCGCCCATCGCAGCGAACGAGTACGTTGGGAGCTTGCGGTCCTTCACCCTCAGAACCTGTAGGTCCATTAGGTCAAGCTCCAGGGTGGGGGAGACACTCGTCATGTCGATGTGCTGGCGAGGAACGACGAAGGGAATGGCGGTCTTGAACGCGTAGCAGTCGGGGGCCGCCTTTCTGAAACCGGCGACCATCTCGTTGACCTTCTCCTTGTTGAGGTTGCGCGTGTTGCGACTGCGATAGGTGGCACCATGCCAGCCCTCACGAATCTCGCCCATCGCGTACCCGACCAACGCTGCTTCGATCTTCTCGCTGCGAGGGTCGGCGTAGACGGAGTCCTTGGGTGGTTCTTCCAAGACCAGCTGTTGTGCGAGCTCTGCTGACGTCTCTTGTAACTTCCGCTGCCTCTCCTCCTTGGTTGGCCTCTTCTTCCGAGGCTGGCCTGTAGCGTCGGCCTTCTTGCCTGTCCGGGTCGTCACCCCAGGGGCCTCTTCTTTCTTCTTAGCTGCAGCCTCCTTCTTCTTCTTCTTGTCGTCCTCGTTCTCCGGTGCCGCCACGGAGAACGCTCCCAGCGCCTTGGCCTGGGCCTTGCCCTTGCCCTTGCTCTTCGAGCGTGCAAGGGTTCTGGCGATGTGGGCGTCCTCCATGGTGACGTCCTCGTCCTCGTCCTCGTCCTCGTCCTCGTCCTCGCCCTCGCCCTCGTCCTCGCCCTCGCCCTCGTCCTCGCCCTCGCCCTCGCCCTCGCCCTCCTCCGCGCCTTCTTCCCCATCCCCATCTGCACCACGATCCATGTCCACCTCCTCTTGTTCTTCCCGTGTGAGAGGAGAGCTCCCAGGGACGGGGTTTCTCTCGTCCGCCTGCGAGTCCAAATCGCTGTCCTGATCGTGTACGTGGATCAGCGTTCAAACTTGTAGTCAACGCCGACGCTGACATACCTTTTTGCCTCTCGTGCTGGTCTGATTCCGGCGACGAGTGGGCGTAGGCTTGTTCGCAGCCGGCTGCTCCTCAGGAGAGGCGGCTGCTGCGCTGGATTTTTTGCGTGCCATGATGGTGGGTGTGGAAGGAGGAGTTCTGTTGTTTTTAGCTTTGTAGTTCTGTGACGACGTAGGATCGGGCGAATACACAATCGGTGTCGCGAGAAGGCGTACAGACGGTCAACTGGTGGGCTTCAAATCGACAGTGGGAGGATCGCACTCACCGATTGAGCTGGGATACCAACGTGCAGTGACTTGAGGTCGTTGTCGTTGATGAAGGACCCGCCAGAGTGCATCCCGCTTTGACGGTACGCGCGTCCTCGGCAAAGGCCTGCCACGCGACCTCCTTGACAGCTTGCATCATTTCCAAATTCGGTGCTCCGGTTTTCGCCGCTGATCGCCACCTGGCATATCCCAGACGGCGATGCAAGTTGGGGGCGAGTGTATGGTCGTGTAGAACGCGATTCCCGCCGCCATCTGGGTTATGCTGGGCGGCGGGAAACGTGTTTGCGAGAATTGACCGCCAGTTAGCGTGTCCGGGCATTTGAGCGCGATGCACCTGCGTTTGTGTGTCCACAATGATCAGTTCGTTCAACCGAATGCCCTCGCACCAGTCTGTCTGTCTGACAGTGTGATTGTGATTGCAGCACGGATGTCAAGTGCGGGTGTAAATTCACGGTACATACGACAACGGAGCAAGATGCGAGGAGAGAGAAATGCGTGATACATTGAGATTCGAATTGCTCGCGCGTATGCAAAGTGTCCTTCAAATTGTAGCAAGTGTAAAGATAATGCGTTGGCAGGGAGATGCCTGCAGAACGAGAGATTAAAGGCTTATGCCTAACATCCAGTGGCGCATGACCTGCACGAGTGTCTTGTCCGTCACCGTACGGACATCGCTGGTCTGCCAACTTGGTGAAAATTTCTCGTTGAGAGGCTTGACTATTTCTCGAACGCCTTGTATCGTGACGCTCTGATTGAGAAGAGACACGATCTCCGGAAAAGTCAGGATGCAAGTGTGGAGGCGGAGAGCACCGGTGGGGACACAGTACCCTGGTAACTGCACGTGCTTCACATCGAGGGTGGGAAGGGCGTCAGGAGGCGACGCGTAGGGTGCTTGATGTACGTAGTCATCTGCGAACGGTACGATGCGCATGTTTGCAATACGAAGGTATTCTGCAGCTTCAAAATACGACAGGAAGTAGGCGAAGACGTTGGGGATTCCGATCCGATCAACCGTATCGTAGTAAGCAGAGTGAGGGGACGTGAACCACATCGTCTGGTCTCCAGTGCGAGGCGCAGCTTTGCCGGCCACGTGCGTCCAGAATCCGACGTCGGTGAGGGTCAGGCTGGAGACCCGGATCCGCCTTTTCGCCAAGAAGCGAGACGGGTCGCCTGTGAAATGGTGGCCTTCGATGCACAGGTCTCTTAATGCTGGCAGGCCGTCCAGGACCGCGTGGAACTCAATAACGTTGATGGTGTCGTGCATCCGACCAGTGGGACGTGCTGGAAACGTTTGTCTGTTCAACAAGCCGACGCAGGTTACAGTCAGGCTCTGCAGGTGGGTGGCCAAGGAAAGGAAGGGCTCTTCTCGATGCATGTAGGCGTCGAAGCGTTTCAATGGCAGAGGGCCTCCGTAGTCGACCCTGAAATGAGTGGATCTGTGGTACAACGGACGGCAGGTCAATGCGATGACACGGCAAGTCTCTGTGAACAACCGAAGGGTCCGAACGCCTTCGGACTGTCCAAGCATGGTCAGCGCAATCTCCAGGTGGATGTCCGCAGGTGCTCTGGCCAGAGCGGATTGATGCACTGTCCGGTCATGTTAGAAAGTACATCGGTAAGACGCGAATGTGCGATCCTCACGGTTCAGAACTTCGAGAATGTCGTCCCCAGGGATCTTCTCACCGCGAGCAACGGCAGGACCTGCGAGGCCACAAAGTTGCTCAGCTATTCGCCCATGATGGAAAGTGATCCGACACGTACTTTGCCTACCATACGCGAGCTCCCTTTGAGTGAGTACGCTGCCGTTGTACTCGAAGAGGTGCCTCATCCACGTTACAAACAATGCAACCGTGGGAAGGGGCAGCGTTTCAAAGGGTTCCCTCGTCCATTCCATACTGCACTGGTGGGGGAGTTCGGCGCAACGGCGACATGCGTGACCAACGTCGGGGATTTCACAGTGGACCTTGCTTTCCTGGCAGAGGTCGCATCCGAGCTTGGGGATGAGGACCATCGGCCACTGAGGAGGGGCACCATCATCAGCACCATCGGCCACCGCACTGTGGCTAAGTCATGTGCTTACTCTGAACCCGGCGATGCTTCGAGTGACTGAGTGTATGAATGAGCGAATCACATGGCCTCAGGTCAAGTGAGGACTCACCTGTGGCCATTGCAAAAGAACGGAGGCGCTGCTGCTGACCGTGTCGGTGTCTGTAGCGGTGTAGCCCGGCAGGAAGCGGCCGGATGTGTGAAATGCGAGCGTTCACATGGTCAATTGAGGTGAACGTAGCTGGGTGTGTTTGACTCACGGATTCAGGATGTGCGGGTACTGAGGCCTGAGGTACTGAGGTCGTCGTCGTTGTTCAACACCACGCGCCACAGCGCTTGCGATTTGCATGCCTCCGGCAAATGCCTCCCGTGCTGTCATTGCGGAATTAGAATGCTTCGTGCGTCGGACCCCGCTCGCTGGCAGACGCCAGGTGGCGCTCGCAACCCTGGTCGCCCTCTGACAGGTTCCACGTGGCGATACATCTGCCACAAACGTACCACCGTCTGCTATGGCGCAGACGGCGAGGGACGTACGGTGAGACCTTCCAACCTTCGTTCTCCATCGCGCGAGACCTCGGTTCCACTCAGTGAGAAAGGCGAATCCTGCGAACACCGCAAACCTGTTGTTGGACAACACGGTGACTTGTGGATGTCGTGTACCTGTTTCGGAAATTGTTTGTCGACGTTCGGTCGTCCAGGTGGCCTGGCACTGGACTGCGTAACAAGCTGTCTTCTCCACCACCATCACTCAATTGCTTCAGTGCGTCCCGATCGTCTCGATCTCGGCGCACACCACTTCGCTGACCTTTTGAATTGGTGGCGGGTCATACGCACGTTCGCTAGATGGACCGCTGCAGCGAGATCAACGACGCGACTACTCCCCACGCTCCTCAGTCCCCCGCTCTGGTTGAGAGCGTTGGCACCCAGGAGCCCAAGCAAGCCCTCGCAGCCGGACCCACGAAGGCAAGTCGACCTGAATTATACGTGTTTGCCAAGACTTCATCCTGTACGCTGCAGGCCGACGTCGCAGACACCAAGGCAGAGGACCAGTACAAGGACCGGAAAGATAAGCATGCGCGACTGCACGAAGCTCACGCACGCTGGCCGTACGACATGTGGTCAATCGAAAAGCCGTTGAGCGTGACCTATCGACGCACCGTTTACGGAGACAACGTTCAATGCGGCCCTTCGGCGTCAGCACTCGACCGAACTCTGGAGGATCGTTTGTATTGGGAGATGGAGAGTGGGAGTCGGTATCACTTGATGCCTTCCTTGGAGAGAGATTTGCAGGATATGGATCTGGGGGAGAGAGACGAGTGCCGCGGCGATACATCCGACAATAAGGCAGATACATCCGAGTCTCCCTCCGAGGCTTAGCGTAGATACGTACGCATCTTCCTCGATACACCTAATTCTAGCCTGGGGGTGCTGGCGAACCGACAACGCCCAGTGGTGGGAGCCATCTGGCGAATGCCAAACGGCGAGTGAACACTTCTTGTGCACAAGCGTGGTGTTTTCAACGACCACGCATCCTGTGGTTCGAGTGAGGTTTGAGGGCTCGAGGGCTGACTGGTTTGAATCCTCAGTGACAGACAGGATGCGCCAAAACCAGGACGTCACCGGTGGTTCGAGCAGCATGCGCAGCCCGTTGGTGGAGATGAACAGTCTGTGGCGTAGTCGATACTGGCGCAGACGTGGCTGTTGCGAGCGCACAGATAGATCATGAGCGGCGGGTGACGAGAAGTAGTGAGCGCCGACTGGCGTTTGCCAGATGGCGCGTGTTGCTGCATCGATGCTGTACTAGTTGGCACCACGCCGAAGAGGTTCGACAAGTATACCAGTGACAACAAAAGTGGGAATATGTTCATTATGGCTGGCGTGTACAATAAAAATCACTGTGGACTCGACTACAGGAACACGTTCAAACTACCGGCGTTGTCGCTGCGACGAGGGCCCCTCGCGCAAGGCTCGATGAAACTCATCCTCTTCGATCTCCATCACATCCTCATCATCGTCACTCTCATCCCGCCCCTGAGGGCGCGATCGCTTGCGTCTGGCGGCAGGGAGCGGGGGAGGAAGGGCTTCGGCAGGAAGCATGTGAGCTTTAGCCAAGATTTCCGAGCCCTTCCTGTTGCCAAAGATTTTGCGAACGAGTGGGATGACACCGTTGGGAGACGTCTCGAAGGCGTGGTGGATTTCCTGGAGCCACGCCCTGAGCTGAGGTTCCGGGCGGATCCGCCATGCTTGATTGAAGCGACCAGACCCAAAAATGCCTGGTTGAAGAGCCTCAGCGACTTGAAGGCGGACCAAGTTGTATCCGCAGATTCCTTTCTGTGCTACAGAATGCGGTCAAGTCAGTAAAGGCTGTTGCGCATCCAGGCGTGATGCGATACGCACTGTGTCGCTTGATCCAGACTGGCCCGAAACCGTTGTTGTGCTCGACGAAGTACTTCAGAAGGGGTGACCGCTTCTCACTCAACGCGACAATCCAGATGTACATCTGGATAAAGTTGATATGCGTGTCATGCGTTCCGCCTCGTGTCTCGATATATATCCAATCGGCGTTGCGAACTGCTTGGTTGACATCGACACCGGGGAGGATGGCGTCTTCTCTGGCATGAAGTTGAGGGCAGGCGTGAACGTAGAGCCACGCCAAATGTCGGCCGAGCAAAGTGGTAGTTGCGCGTGGATTCTTCCTGACGAAATTATCCACCCACCGGTACGTGATTCCGATGATATCCGACGCGTCCGCTTTTTTGGTGCCCGTACCGATGTGTGCAGGTACGCCTGGCAAGCCCGGCACATCGAACTCCTTAGGGGGGCAGTCCTTGTCCAAGACGGACTTGTAGTCAGCGAGAGTCTTTCCGAAGATGTACCAGTCGCCGGCGAGGTTGTTTTCTGCGTCCTCATCGACTGCGCGAGCAATGGGATCCCGGTTGTCAATTGGCGCAGCATTGCCAACGGGTGGGCCACCGACAGCACTGATGCTCGTCCAATAACCAGGGACCGCCCATATGAAATTATGGCCTGCGTGAGCAGTCGGGGGAGCGGCGGGCACAGTGAGAATGCGAAGGCCCAAGATGGCGTCGTTGAACGCTGCGACAATATCCGCCTTCTGCTCCTTCGGTGTCATCTGAAAGCGTCGTTTGAGGTACACCTGTAATTCGCTCACGCCGACGGGAAGGGCAGAGGCAGTGAAGGAGGCATCGAAGAGAGGGGCGCCCAGGCGGACCGGTTTACTGGAGTGACGGTCTCCAAAATCGTACAGCTTCCCTGCGAGCTCAGTGGTGGACATGTTGTTCACCGATCCCATGTGGAGTCCTGGGCGTGGAGCGACTCCGGCGTCCGCAGGGTGAAGTGGGGTGAGACCAGTGACGAGGTTGCGCCTGATGATGTTGTCGTTGCCAAAGCTCAGAGGGTAGTCAGACTTTGCCCACGTCGTGATGGCGTTGTGCCGGGCGACTGCGTGGTCGCGGACGATGAGGTCGGGGTCGGTGGCGAGGGGGACGAGCTCGTCCACGACGTGCTTCTTGACAGTATCGACGACGTCAGCAATGAACAGCTGCAGCATGCGTCGGCACACGAAGACGAGGACCTTATCCAGAGGAAGCGTTTGACCGAGTGCGCAAGCGAGGGCGTCCGAGACAATGAACTGCGATTTGTACAGCTGAAAGAAAAAAAGTACGAGTCAGCACGTATGATCAACAAACGCTGCAAGGTAAAGAGACGTCCGCCGTCTGGCAACATCCAGACGGCGGCGTTTGAGCGGCGGATGGATATCGTGAGTGAAGTGGGTGCCGCTCATGCCGCCATCCGGATGATGCCAGGTCGCGCGCAACAGAGGTGACTTACCCGCCAGTACGGAATACCGTAGGTCAGCTGTAGAGCCTTGTCTGACGCACTGAGAGGCAAGTTGCGCCGCCCTTTCTCGCGGGGCCATTCGTTGTGGTTGAATCCAAGCGTGAACTCGATCATAGACTCGAACTTCACCCGCAAGACGCCGTGGATGAACGGGAAGCCGGTGGTGAGAAGTGCCGCGTCAGTGAAGAGAGGACCCATGAGTTGGCGAGAGAGGACTTTGGCGTGGCCGGTGTGTGCGTAGTTGAGGCAACGATCGAGGATTGCCACCATCTCTACCCAGTGATGCTGAGGCAGTGGCGCCGTTGAGTCGCGAATCGGGGTCTGGAAGAAGTTCGTGTAGATGTGGTCCACCACGTTGCCGATGCCGAACGTCGTCCATTTGAGGAGGTCCGGGTAGTACTGGCAAAGTCGTGAGCGCGAGAAGAGCGAGAGAAGGACGACAGACTTACACCCTCGTTGAAGACTATGACGCAGTTTCGAATTGCTGAGCGCATGGATCCGTGCTCGTAGAACTTGATCAGCGGGCCGATGATGTCGCGGTATATCGCACCCCCTGTTCTGAACTCTGGCTTGACGTAGCTGAGGTTGATCATGAAGAACTGTTCTAGGCGCAAGCTGAGGTTGAGATCGTCGACGTTGTCCACCTGACGTTCCCACCCGCGCCACGGACTGCAGAAGTCGTAATTGTCTGCGAGGCGATGGCAGATGGTCTGCTCTTTGCGTCGACCACGGCCGTACGTTCCTCCGACGGTCGCTGTGGGTATACCACGTTGGATCTGATGGGAGGACTTGGATTCGCGGACCCGGTGGGTGTACGCGTTGTAGCACTGAGAGGAGACGACGCGGAGAACGCGCCCTTTCTGGCTCAGGTATTGCTGGACATCTTCGTCCTCGTCGTCCATGATGTGCTTCTCAAGCTCTTTGACCATCGGGAGGAATGAGGCAAATCCGTTTGTTGCTTGGACGTGGCCGTAGCGCTTGGTGAATGCGAGTGGATATCCGTAATACTTGACCTTGTAATCGTCGGGATTGATAGGCCGATCCTGATCGTCGAACTCGGTCCATTGTGTGAGGTTGTACAGGCGAGACACGTTCTGCAAGTCAATGAGAACGCCGCGCTGCTGGTCCTCCACCATCGTCTCTGCGACGAAGCGTTGGACCCAGTAGCCGTCTTCGTCGTAGACTTCGACATGCTGGCCCTGACCGTCCTTCTCGGGGAGCGCGTTTACGTCGACCACGAGCTCGCGGATGTTCTCGTCCCAGCTCGTGTAAAGAACGTTGTTCGGAACGTCCTGACGGAGGTAGTGGTCTGGTAGCTCGACATATGAGTCCACCTTGTGTACACTGAGAAGATGTCAGTGCCTATTGCGAGAGGTCGACGCGAGGGAACAGCTCGTACCGGTCCTGACGGGCCAATGCGATGCCGAGAAACTTGATGTGGCGGTAGCAACGGTCGACGTTCCAGCGGTTGTACTCCAGCGGGCTGAAACCGTCAGCGTATATTGGCGTGTTCTGTCCGAAACAGGTGGAGGTGACCAGGAGTTGACAGTTCATGTACTCCGGGAGCTGGTGGGACACGGGCGCATCTGCTATCCACTGAGGAAAATGGCGAAAGTAGGTGTGGAGTACGAGGACGTCATCGTAACCTAGCGCGAAGCGACCATTCTTGTTCTCTGAGTTACTGTGTGCAACAACAGTGTTAGACACAGCTGAAGAAAGCTGGTGAAGAATGCCAGCGAGACGACAGAGCGCGGCCGCCAGCTGGCGAAACCCGGATGGCGCCCCCATGTAAAGGTCTGACAACCACCACATTGGCAGAGAGTGAATCGCCGGCCGCCATCCGGATGATCCCAGATGGCGAGCGTCGATGGAGGTGGGAGACTCGAAGACTCACATGATGTTACAGTCTTGCATGAACTGCGCGTGGGAATCGATCCGGGGGTACTCGGTAGAATGCACGGCTCCGATACCGCCGCGAGAGAAGCAGCGGGCCACAAAACCCATGATCACGTAGTACTGCTTCATGCTCATCGCATATGGGTCGTGATCGTGAGGAGCTTTGTAAGGCGCGAAATTAGGGTTGTGGCGACCAACGTGCGCGTTCGGCGTGACCACGACCCACAGCTCCTCGTGGAAGAGACGTCCGACGTAGAGGATGCGATGGTCGACGTCAAATCCGATGTATGACGGGTTACAGCGCATCCTGTACCACCAATGCCCAGCGACGAAATTGAGCTGGTAGTTCTGCGCGTATTGCGCTTCACCATCGTCCGGCTTGCACGCGACGTCCCATCCCGCCCGATCAGGCCAGAAGACGGTGCCGTCGACACGATCAGAATCGCGGACGAAGGCGTGCTTCGTGCTGAGGGCGGGAGTCGAGACTTTCTCGTCTTCAAGACCAGTGATCTGGGTCTTCTGAACGAGTCGAAGTGCCGAGGTGCCTTTGCGGTCGTTCGCCCAGTCGCCCTTGAATTGTGATACGTGCACGTACTCGGTTGGGAATGTGTCGAACGACTGGATCTGACTTTCGAGGTCGTGTGTTGGATGATGAACTCTGAAATGTTCAAGCACATCGCCTTGACGGAGGGCGTCGTTGTCGTCTTCCAAGAACCCCCCGGGCCTGGTCAGGTCGATGCCGTGGGTACCCTCCTGTGCGTGGTTGCCACCGAGAAGGGCGTCGACTGCGTTCGCCTCGTCAGCATTGTGGATGAAGACGTCGTCCTCTCGAGGTTCGGGTTGAGCAGGCATCGACGGCAGCTGGCAGGAGAGGTCGGGGGCGGGGAGGAAGTGGTAAGAGGAAGAGAGGTGCAGCACACCAGAGAGCACACCAGAGGGGCAGCTCGCTGGCAGCTACTGCGGAGGGAAGCGTGTCAGCCGAACGGCGGAGACTGCGAAGCTCGCCTCAGCAGCAACCGGAGGAACGAGGCCTCAAAGCGACACGGCGGCGGCGACGAAGCGAGATTCGCGAGGCGAGGTGAGTACGCGACTGTGGCGCATATGTGTCGGGCGGGTAAACAGAGTTTCAAGGTAATAGTTCGACGGTAAGAAGCTTATTAGCGTTGATCGATCGAGGAACGAAGCGATCGGCAGAAGAGACGAGGGGGCACCAGGGATTCGGCTGCCTGAACGCGAGGGTGGTGACAACGGAGGCGTCTGGATTCAGTCAATGGGGTTAAATACGTACATGATGGTGTGATACAGGATACGTTCTACATCTATATAGATATGTCAGTCCAGAGAACAGAGGGAGATGGGGCAAGGTAAGATGATGAGTGTATGTATGGAACGACGTATGCTACTGAAAGACGGCAGGACTTCACTACGACGGCGTACAAGGGCAGAATGGGTGTTGCAACGAACAGTGTCTATGATCATGGAAGCGGTCTCTACTTGCCGCCTCTCCTCTTCTTCAGGAGCGCCAGGAGTTCCGGGGTCATCTCAGTGGCGGTGCGTACTGGTGGGTCGTTAACCACAGGCGTGGACGTTCGCGAAGGATCCGTGATCAGGTGTGACGATATTGACGGAGTGCGGCGTGACGATGTTGACGGAGTGCGACGTGACGATGTTGACGGAGTAGGCTGTGATGATGTTGACAGAGTGCGACGTGCCGATGTTGACGGAGTAGGCTGTGATGCCTTTGACCCGGTACCGGGAACGTGGAACTTGGTGGGTTTGTACGTGACGTTGCCTCTTTGTAGCTCCAAAAGATCCTGGTCCTCGGAATCGCTTGAGGCGATCTTCTCGTCCGCAATGCTCTTGTAGCTCTTCGCGCTCTTGTGCTTCTTTTTGTCTGAGATGCAACCGTACTCAGTAAGCCAATGGGTGCGTCGGCCGCAAGAGTCACTGACCGCTTTGCTCGGGAGAGCTCAGAGCCGACACCGTACTGTGCGCAGGACGCTTGCTGGTCGATGGGTGTCGCGTGGGAGAGCCATCTCGGCGAGCGGAAGCACGAGGAGCACCTGCGATTGCAAAATCAATTCTAACTCTGGAAAATGAAACGCAATACGTTCTAAAAGAATCCCGACGACGGGAGGTTTGCAGAGAGCAGGCACCACGGTCAATAATGACTACGATAGTCCGCCATCTGGAGAATGCCAGATGGCGGACATCACTGGTGCACCTTACCGCCATCTGGCATTCTCCAGATGGCGACGGACGGAGAAGCAGGACATGTTTAATTGGAGCTGAACTCACTAGGACCTTGCGATCGGTGTTGCGGCGGCGTGTCGGGGACGAGCATCCGACCTATAGGGGTTGGTGATTGTGGGTACCAGGTGCCAGCGTCATCCAGATCCGGTTGTGAGTGAGAGGGACGCTGGAGCGATCGCTGGTTGGGAGGCGGTGGTGACAGTTGAGATGGTGAAGGGGGCCAGTACTCAAGATCCTGAGCTGTCCGATAGGCTGTGGACATCGGAGAGAAGTTGGCCTGTGTGAGCATGCGAGTGTCGGCCTGTTGTGAGGGCTGGAAGGGGATCTGCGACTGTCCAAAATCTGCGGTCATCTCGACGTCTGGGACCATCACAGGACGTTTCTGCTTCGGGTCGCCATCTGACTTGCGTGCTCCCTGCTCCGACCGCAAACGATGGGACACCTCGTCTGCTGTGCTCGTGGTGCGCGCAGGTACACGTAGGGGAGCTTGTTCCTCTTCCTCTCCTGGACCAAGTTGATCTGCACGGCGGTCTTCCTTCTGGGGTTTGCGGGTTCCGTGTGAAGGGTCAGAAGAGAAGTGTTGGTCTTGGTCCTGCTCCTGGTGGACGCTGGGGCTCTTGCGATTCTTGGTGGCGACCGCGACGTCTGACTTGTCTCTCCCGTCCTGCTTAGCCCCCTCACCGACCCGCTTTCCCTTGTTCTGGGGCTCCTCGCCTTCGACTTCCATCTCGGTGTCTTCGTCAATGGCTTTACCCTTGCCCTTCTTGTCAACCACCGCAGGAGCAGCGATGGCGTGGGATGACGAAGGAGGAGGAGCAGATCGCGCGGACTGCTTTAGAAGAGTGGACTGAGCTTGGCTCGAAGGTATGGTGGCGTTGGAAGACACGCTGCGTTGCTTGGGAGTGAGAGGCGGAGAGGGTGTCACGCGCATGTCCTCTTCCTGAGACATCTCTGTCGCACCGTCCTCTTCCTGAGACATCTCTGTCGCGCCGTCCGTGTCCGTTGGCACGTCTTGCACCACCGTCTTGAAGTCGTCTTCGTCGGCTTCTTCGTCGGTGATGTCCTCGGGGTCGATGTCTGACTCGTGTTTCTTTGGGATGATGTCTCGAATGCGCTGGAACGATTCAATCACAGCGGCAGACGGGACAGGTGATTCCCAGTCCGAAGGCTTCGGCTTTGGCGTCGCAGGAGTTGAAGGGAGGACGACGTCGTCCGCTAAACAGCGTGCAAGCTGTCAGCGCACTTTAGAGCAGGCCGTGCAAACAACAATGACTGTACCTGTAGTCCAGTCGTCGTCCCAGATCATGTCAGACTGGAGCTGCTCGCTGCTCAGACGTGCAGCCTTTGCGACCTCAAAACTGTCGAAGTAGTACGGATCCACTTCCGCAGGTTTTCCATTGTACTTGGCGACTGGTAATGCAGAAAGACGTTTGGCGAACAAAGGAAGCTTCTCGTTGCCGGGTTTTGCGCGCACCTGTCGGCGCACAACGTTGGATGCAAGTGCCTGTGAGAGATGATGTGAGCAGCGGGCCACGGGTAAGGAGCAGAGGACAGATGGTATACCGCAGCAGCGAGTTCGAACACGTCCTTCACCGGCGCCGCGATCGAGCCTTCCTTTTCACTAGGATCTTTCGCCTTCGCAGACGGCAACTTCTTGACGAGGTTCCAGAGAGATTTGATGTCTTTCTCAGTCTCAGCGTCGTGTTTGACGAGTTTGCGGGTGGCTGCCACACCGGCTGCGTCGCTGCTGAAGTCGGTGAGCGGGCTGGTGGTGGCGAGCTGAGCGTCGATGATCTTGTGATCCCAGAACTTGAAGACGGGTGCTTTGACCGACCGTTTGGACACCTTGCCCATGCGGTCGGCGATGTTGACGGCGACTGTGAGCGGTTTGGCGCCCAGCGCGATGTGCTCGCCAAGCTCGAGCCGCAGTGCGGCGACGGCGGGAATTGTGAGCAGAGGGAGATCGATCTGCTGGTAGACGGCCCAACGTATCATGAGCCCCATGACGCGCGACGAGAGGTCTCTGTTGCTGCTGTGATGGAGACGGGCGGTGATATGGTACATGATGGTCTCAGTGAGCATGCGGAGCATGGGGTACAGGTCGAAAGCCGCTGCGCTGAAGACGGTGGTGCCTTTGGGGAAGAGGGACCAGTCAGAACTCTTGTTCGTGGGATCGAAGGTCCGACCCTTCGCAAGGAGCCTGCTGCTGATCTCTTTCGTCAACTCAACCTTGGTGGCGGCCAACTGAGAGGCGTCCGTCACTCCCCAGAACCATCCTTCGTAGCCCTGCTTGGGCAGCCACGCGGTAGGTGACTCCGCAGTGCCGAGCTGACCCTCGGACTGGTCGAGAAGAGTGTGAACGAAGGGGTTCTTGGAGATCTGGTGGTTGGCGGCCGTGTCCAAGAGGAGCAGACCATTCGTACGGTCGGAGAGTACGAAGAACGTGAGCTGATAACTGGTCAGATTGCCACAAATACCGGATAAGATGCTGATGACACGTACCCTGGTCAGCACGTCGCGTGCCCCCTGCTCGGTGAAGTAAGGGGTAGTCGCGAGCACTTGTTGAATCGCGTACGAGCGGTCAAAGTAGGTTGGGTTCTTTTTGCTGGAGACACAGACATAGTTGATGAAAGGGTCGATCCAGCGAGCCATCTGGCATGGACACGTCAGCACTCTGACGAACGTAACAGGAGGTGTGCCCGCGAGTGCACGCCGCCTGGCTTTTGCCAGATGGCGGTGACAGTACGTGAAGGTGAGCTTGTCCGCCATCCGGCTTCTGCCAGGCGGCGGGCGTTGATAGCGCTCACGCCGACCACGCGCGCGGAAACAAGATTCTGAAACTTTCAGCGGAGGCGACGACTCACCGTATTGAGTGCCTCCTTGTACTCTCCAAGGACAAGGTGGAGATCCTTGACGACGTTCGCTGTGACGATAGGCTGCCAAGGACGGTCGTCTCGTAAGAGCATGAGCTCGAGGCGTCGCATGGCCTCTTTCCTCTCGGGGCGAGGAAACGTCTTGTGAAGGGTGAACAACTTTCGGGCTTCTGGGAGGACCATCTGGCAGTACTCTTCTTTGATCGCGTTCCACTGCTTTGAGTACGGATCGAAGAGGACCGCCTTCCTCTTTTCTGGGGTGTTGAGCTCGGAAGTTGCTGCAACCCAGACCGCGTTTATTCCCTCAAGAACTTGCGGCATCCACGCGTCCTGCATGAACTCGGTAGTTCCGGCTTTGATGTCTCTGTCCAGCTTCGCCTTCTCTTTCGTCGCCACCTCAAACTCGGCCAGCTGGTTGTCAGTGAAGTTCGGCCGCCGAATCCCCTTCTTGAGCGCAGTCTGCCGCGCTGCAGCCAGGGTCTCGTAGTGTGCCCACTTTGAAAGCCACCCGGCACGAGTTTCGACGTCGACGACCTTCCACTGAGCGGTCACTTCGTCGAGTCGGCGCACCCCTTCTATCATGTAGTGCATCAGGAACTGTAAAATCATAAGCGACACGTCGCACGATTGCAAGGGAAAGGATTCACTTACGCCGCCGTTCTGAGCTCGCATCGTGGTCTTGAGGTAAGAGTCCGTGATGAACTCGCCGTTGCGCCAGTACGAGTACTTGCTCAGTTCTTGCAGGAAATTGTGAAATTCGACGTTGTGCATGATCATGCCAAAGTTCTTCGAGGTTTTGAATTTGCGCTCCGCAATGTACCGCTTCCACGCATCCGACCCAGGCAGCATGAATCTTCCCCTTGCGCGAGACTCTGCCCAGACGTCTTGCATCTCGTTCCACATGATCTCAGTGCCGGAGGGGGGGACAGTGATCCACTCGCCGTTCTTTGCCAGGAAGGTCTCCTCACGGTCAGACAGCTTGTCTGGAGGTGAAACTCGCGTCAGTACACCATCATGGTCTCTTCCGACACCCTGATACTTACCGCGATCGTATATTGCGATGACCCAACGTCTGCCCCTTTCCAGGAGCTTGTTGAACGCAGCGATGTCGTCTGACGCCGACTGCTCTGACCTCAAGTAACCCGGGGTCACGTCGATGCCTTTCGCACCCTTGACTTTCTTCCGTATCGTGGCCAGGGATTGGACCAAGGTTTTCCGCTCCTTGGTGATCTGCTCCAGCCAGAGCGGAATCGCAACTCGACGATGATTCCCACCCATGGCGGCTAGCCGGTACGTCTGCTGGTCGCGTCCTTTGACTTGCAGGTCGTGCAAGTCTTCGGCCTTCCTGTAGGTCTGCACCAGAGAGGACAGGTCGACGTGGGAGGAGGAGATGACAAACGGGATGGCGGACTTTTCGGAAATGAAGTTGGGGGTCTCTTTCATGAAATCGGCCACCATCTCCTTGACCTTGAGTGGCTGGATGACGCGAGCGTTGCGACCACGGAAAGTCGCACCCAGCCACCCCTCCCTCAAGACACCCATGGCGTACCCGAGAAAAGCCTCCTTGACTTTCTTCTCTAGCGGACTCAGCTCTTGCGAGTCTTTGGGCGCTGCCATCGTCGCAATTTTAGCCATGGTGTCTTCGACCTTGTCCGTGGCTTTCGCCGCTTTGTCCTTGGCAGTGAGCTGGAGAGACGGGAGTTTCACCTCGGTGTCACCGCGCGCCTTCGACGACTTCTTCGTCTTGCGAGGAGGCGAGACAACGGACATTGCTCCCATAGCCTTCGCCTTGCTCTTTGAACCTCCGAGTGTTTTGGCAGTGAGAGCGCTCTCTCCATCACTGTATGCCTCCTCCTCCTCCTCCTCTCCTTCCTCCTCCTCGCTCGTCTCGACGTCCTGGTTGCACCCTTGTGTCAGTGTGCGATGTAAGAATAGGATCAGTGAGTACGCACCTTCGGTATGGGTTTTTTGACCAACGGTTTGAACTGAGGTTTTTTGCCTGCCGGATTGTTACCCTGAGCAGTAGAAGAGATGTTTTTGGATGCCATCACGACGATCGGGGGTGGATATACGTGGGGGGTTCGATTGTTGGACTGTTGGACAGTTGGAATGATTGCTGTGATCGCACAGTTGAATGAATTGGTGATCGGCGGGGCACAGAAGCACACAAAGAGTCAGCTACTGCAGCATTGTTGAGATCGGGAGTGCTGCACTCACGGATGTAAAGCTGGGTACCAAACACCGATTGACTACGCTGTCGAGGTTGGTGAAAATCCCGCCACAGCGCCTGCCACCATCGTGATGTCTGCACCTCTCGGCAAACGCCATACCAGTCGTCAGGTGATGATCTCTCTCGGTGCCAATGTCGCGCAACATGGAAGCTTCCAAATGGCGGGCAAATGCGAGGCTGAAGGCTTCCAGCAATGGTGCGCGCCATCTGGAGGCCTCCAAGTGGCGGGCGAATCGCGTACAGCTGAGAGCTGAGAGCTCCGAATGGTGCGCGCCATCTGGAACCCTCCGAGTGGCGGTGTCCATGCAATGAAATCGGCCAAAAATGTATGCCTGCAATTTAGAAAGGAGGCGACGATACTCCCCGCCATCTGGAAGATGCCAGATGGCGGGTGAGCATTATGAGGTCTGCGAGTCTAGAAATTGTCACTCTGAAACATGCATGCCAATATTACGATTACGATTGGCAGGCTGGTTCAGGTCGAGAGCAGGATTGGTTGAGTACACTACAGAATTTCAATGCGACAGTCTTCGCATCTATCGTCCGCCACGTCTCTTCGACAACTCCGCCAACCGCTGCGCCTGCTGAGCCATATACTTCATCTGACGAGCCACCCAGAGGGTTTGCTGCTCTGCGTCAATCGCATTATTGTCAGCGTGTCGGTCTCTCAGCCTACCGAGGAGCGCTGCCACCTCCGCGTGTGCGTCTCCTCGCGTTGCGCTGCGTTGTGCCCTCATTTCTCCTCCGCTTGACTCTCGCTGGCTCCCCTCCGGCCTGTCAACTTCCTCATTTGTACCTTCAACCCAAGCAACCTGCACACTGAGTGTCTGAGTGTACTTGCACCGACGAAACATCAGTTCCACTCGCCTTCTCGCCTTCTGCGGTTGCGCTCTCCTCCTCCCCAGTGATGACCTCGTCGGTGAGGTCTGGGGTACTGCATCCAGCAGTTCCGCCCCTGATAATCTCTTCTGTTTGCTGTGCAATCTCCGCGACCACGGCAGACTTGGAGAGATCGTTGGTAAATGCCATACTAGTAGAAGGGTGAGCTGCTGGAGAACAGGATATCTGGCGCAAATCAGCAATAATTCGGGTCAAACGCGGGTGCAGTCATGGTCAGCCACGTCACTGCAGGTGAAAGCGAGGTAATCGGACTTACCGATGGCGGTCGTTTGCCTCAATGGTTTGACCAGGATGACGGTTGTTGAGGACGACTCGGAATGTGCCTGACGAACGCGTGACCAGCGCCTCATCATGTTGTCACCTGATCTACCGGTACGTTTTTGACACAATAGTAGAGTGTTCTGTGTGTGCGTTGGTAAACTGAATGTGTCCACAGTGACGCTGCTGAACACGCAGGACCTCAGCAGGTGGTACGCACGTGAAAGCGCGCCGTCTGGAACGTGCCGGATGGCGCGACTAGGTGCAGCTGTGCAACCTAGTAACCCGCCATCTGGCAGGTGCCAGCCGGCGAGACTGCATTGAAGCTGTCTTCCATCCGCTTCGTCTCCCTGACATTCGCATCTGCTTGGTCTCAGACATTTGCGCAAACAGTTGCTGAACGTGACTCTGTTTGAAGCAGGCTCTGTGTTGGTCGCAACACGTATCAATCGTATTCAACTGACGCACTACCGCAAGAACAAATGGTCGTACAAGCAATCAATCAACTCCGCGAAGAGATGCACAGGGGGAAGAGGCGCAGGGATAGGGGAGAGTTGGAGGGTTGGGGACTACGCGTTGCTCGCCTCCGCCTTCACCGCCCTCGCCGCCGCCGCCGCCTTCGCCTTTGCCGCCGCCGCCGCCTTTGCCTCCGCCGCTGCCTTCGCTGCCTCTGCCGCCTGCATCTCCTTCGTCTTCACCAAGTACTGGCAGCGGGGGAAGTCCTGCGAGGCGGCTCAGCGTTCGTTCGTGCCCACGAACAGCCGTTCTGACCACTCACCATCGGCTCTATGGTGCTCACGTTGTCGTCGGCGCCATCCCTGTGCTCCTCGTACAGGTCGGACTCCTTAGCTGCGAACATTCATGCCGTCAGTCTTTGCTGTCGTTCTCATCTGCACGCTCACTCACTGATCCATTGCTCCGACGGTGTCTTCACCGTGTCGGTCTCGTCCTTCTCACTCGGCAGCCCGACGTGCTCCCAGAACGACGCTACCATCCTCAAACAGCCTTTGTTCATATCGTAGTCCTTCACCCAGCTGCACCGTAGTCAGTGTTCCTTCGCCTTCGTTGGTCATGCAGAACTGCTAGACTCACCTGGCACCATGCGACTCCTGCCCTCCCCACTGCGAATCACGATCGTCAGCTTCATACGCGCTCCGACATGATGATGTTTGCACTCACTCGAACGTTATATTGCTGTACATAGTCGTAGCAACGCTCAATGATCAGATCGCTTTCGCCACGTTCAACGTCTCGCACTCACCCATCGTCCTCCGGGGAAGGCCTTGCTTGGGTTCTTGTACATTTTTGCCTGCAACACCGTACCTGTCCGCTCTCAGTAGCGTTCGGGG
This sequence comes from Steccherinum ochraceum, assembly GCA_004332605.1. Lineage (NCBI taxonomy): Eukaryota > Fungi > Basidiomycota > Agaricomycetes > Polyporales > Steccherinaceae > Steccherinum > Steccherinum ochraceum. The sequence goes on from RWJN01000420.1 coordinate 28,693, forward strand.
TGCAGACATGGTATGATTCGATTGACTCACGGATGTAGTAGGTCTTGGCCTTGCCGTCCTCCACCTCCGCCGGCTCTTCGTTCACCGATTGGTCCTTCTTGCTCCCTCTAGCGCGTCCTCTGTCGGCAGCGGTGTTGGCGGGCATTGTTGGGGGTATGTGGGGCACGATGATGAGGGTGTCGAGGGAAGGAAGCCTCATTGCGAGCGCAGGTAATTATCGTCCTCATCAGTATTCAATCGGAGCCTTGGCTTACCCTGCAGTGACACTCGCAGACGCACTCTCACGTTGTACAGATCTTGTGAACAAACAGACGACTTGTTGCCTTATGCGACAGTTGTGACTTGAATTCACGCGTTTCTATGGCAGCAGGTGATATAGTATTTGTACTGATAAGTGAACTATGGTAGATACAACAGCCTAGACCAAAAGTACACATGGGAGAGCTGAGAGCGGCTGGGGTTGAGTTTGATCTGATAACAGGGCAGGCAGATTTGCCCGCCAGCTGGCACGTTCCGGATGGCGGGGTATTGCACGCAGTCAGGTTGACCCGCGGTCTGGAAGGCTCCAGAGTTCGGGCTGAGCTCGCCTGGTCACGCGCGGTCTGGAACGATCCACAGCTCGGACCGGAGTAGCCTGGGCACGCGCGGTCTGGAACGATCCACAGCTCGGACCGACGTAGCCTACCGCGGTCTGGATCGTTCCACATACCGGGGGCTGAAGCGTGAACGTGCCCGCCATCTGGCGTGTTCCAGATGGCGTGCGCTGTGCATTGTTGACACAATGTTGAGTTGCCCGCCATCTGGCGTGTGCCAGCTCGCGGGTCGTATGTATGTGCTGGCGTGCACTGTGCATTGTTGAGTTGCCCGCCATCTGGCGTGTGCCAGCTCGCGGGTCGTATGCATGTATTTTTTTTGCTCAAACTGACCTGAAAGCAAGCTCCGAGCAAGACTAAGGTGAACCGTCTGGTTTTTCACGTATTAGATCAAGCAACACGTCCTCGACGAGGTCGAACCTCTCCTCAACAGTCACGACCCCGTCACCCGCGCACACGCCACAGACAGACGCCAGGCCGTCATCGACTGGTCCACTGAGGAGTATCCCTTCGCCTACGGAAAATCCAACCACACTCGGGTGCTCCTCGTCACGGCCATCACCACCCCCCTTCCCGGAGTCGCTGCAACTCACACGCTCCCCAAGGCTCACGAGTCCGAGACCTCCGCTTCCTCCCTCGCAAAGACCTTCTTCAGGCTCGGAGACATCCACGGCAAACAACCCACCGAGAAGAACAAATCTCGTGCCCCTCTCTTCAGGAACGGCATCACCAGGCACATCCTCCCTGCCGTCGTGTACAGCCTCTTGGAATACATCACCAACCGCAAGACCGTCTCCGTCAAGGACGCCGGCCCCTACATCGTCGAAGGTTTCCGCGACGCGTTGGTCGGCCTCAACATTGTTGCCGTTCCCGGTGCCCCTGCCACCGTCCACGTCGGTCACAACCACGTCTGGGCCTCCCCCGTCCTCTTCACCACCGTCAACACTCTCTGCGACACCCCAACCGCTCGCGCTCCTCTCGGTCCGGAAAACC
>RWJN01000421.1:0-30223 GCA_004332605.1 Steccherinum ochraceum
TCCTCGCCGAGATCAACCAGAACCCGAGTGAATACGCGATGACGATACCGACAGCGACGACAGCGTAGTTGAGGGTCTGCGAATCGACGGGGTTCTCTTGAGGTAGTATAAATGCGATGGAGATGAATATGATCCAGAGGACAGCAATGAGCGCGACAGGATAAGAGAAGGATCCGAGGTGGAAGGGACCTCGGACGAAGTTCTGACGATTGATGACTCTCAATGCAATTGGGATGGCTGGTGGAAAAGGCACGAAACTCTTTGAGTCCGATGTCGAACATGCGAAGCAAGTGGTACAAGAACATACCATAAGAAATATACAACCCAATAGTGGCGATAGACGTGGCAGCCGAGAACGCCACCGAGCTACCCAAGCTGGGCAATCCCAAGATGAAACTAAGCGTGCAGGCCAGCCATACCGTCCGGATCGGAGACTTGCGCTTCACGTCGACTTTGTGGAAGAACTTGTGGCCTGGTATGCCCCCGTCTCGAGCGAACGCGTACATCATGCGACTATTCGAAGTGATGGAAAATGTGCCGCAGAAGAACATGGCTCCGATGACGATGGTCTGAAGGACAAAGGATGCTGCGTTGAGACACAGAGATACGTGTTTGGTAGAACATGGCACGTACCATCAGAACGATGGCGCCCTTTTCGCCGACAGTATCCAGAAAGATTTGCGCCACTGGTTGGCCGGTCGCAGAGCCAATCGTGGCATCCAAATCTTGAATAGAAAAGAGGAGACCCAAAATGAGGAACCACCCTAAGACAGCAGACACGCCGATTGCCATAACGATCCCAATTGAACCGGACATGGCTGCATTGCGTGTCTCCTCGGTCATCTAAATAGAAGATCTCGGTCAATTACACTATTGACGTGAAAGGGAAGGAAGAAGAAGTGGTGAACGCACATGAGCACTGGCATCGAACCCTGTCAAGGTATACTGGGCCATCAAGATACCTATGACGACGACGTATGCGTGGCTGGCACGGTCGCCCCATCCAACACCATCCAGCCCTGTGTTGTCGATGAGTGTCCTGAAGACAAACTCGCCGGACTGATGCTTGGGTGCCGCTGCGAGGATGGCGATGACGACTGCGGTAGTACCGACTGCGTGCCACCAAACGGAGATAGTGTTGAGGTATTTCAGAAGGTGAACACCGAAGGTGTTGATGAGACCTGAGCGATACGGTCATGAATGGCTTGCGTGGTCACCTGAACGAGAGATCACGTACCTTGCGCGACTAGCACAGCAGCGTAGATGCCTATCGTTGTCTTAGCTGATGGTACGAAATCCGTCTGGAAAGTGGCCGCCGTCGAGATGAAATTAGCACATGCATAGCTGCGGCGCAGGAGAGCGTTCAGTTCTCTGTGAAGGCTCGGAATACCAAAGGAAAGCTTCACCTGATACCAGTGGTGACAGCCACCTGGCCCAAGAGGTTGAACCATCCTGTTATCCAAGACGCGAAAGCAGCATGCTGCGGTTTGGAAAGCATAGCTGCCCAAAAGTACGGCCCTCCACTCGTAGGATGTGCACTACAGACCTCTGCGAAGCTCGGTGTCAAAAAACGACCAGAACGATATGAATGGGCTGAGACCTACCAGCCATGGCCAACCCCACCATCATCGTGAAGAATGCTGTGCAGATATGTCAGTGATACAGCTTCGAACATCGAACACCACGACATACCTACCACTACCCAACCCCATACCATGACTGCCGGACCACCAGTATTCTGCAGCGTCTCGTTAGCCAACGGGTAACATAGAGACAAGATGGGGAGCTCACCAGCCCGAATAGAAATAGTGAAGGTATTCCGGTGATAACGCTGATAATAGAGAAGGACACGCCGAAATTCTATCAGGTTGCAGCGTAAGTTATCAGGCACGTCGTCGAGAAGCTGCATAGCGTCAACGGGGATTTAAGCCTGACCTGTAGCAGTCCGAGTTCCCGTCTGTACAGAATGCAATTCAGAACAGGAGGCTAGAGCGAGAAGACACAACAAAACGTACTTGAGTTCTTGCTTGTACCCCATCCGTGCAAGCTCGACTTCGTCAGCGTCTCCTCCTCCTACGGTCGCTGGCGAGCCAGATTCCAGTCGTGGGTCCGTGTCCATGCTGCTCATCGTTCCAGTCGGTCAACGAGCCAGGATCGTGAAGGAGTGCTACACTGGAAGGTAGCAGTGAAGAAGAGAGTGCCGTCGTCGACCTCAAGCGACTTCGAAGGTTGGTCGCACCCAGAGATAACGCGAACATTGAACCAAGGGTGGATAACTGATAGGCGACGACCCGAAAAGCAGATCGTGGGTCTCATGGTCCCAGAACAACTTGTGGTGGTTCGTCGTGAGATAAGAGTAGCAGACGAACGCCCGCGTATCTTCCATGACCTCGCACGGTTTTTCTGATTTTGACCTTGGCGTTCCTGTGGGCGGAGGTGCATATCAGCTGATGTTCTTGCCACTAGATCGGTTGAGAGAGGAAATTGAGGTCCAGGTCGTGTGATAAGAGGTCGCCTTATGCGCCTTCTTCGATAACGTTCGGACGGGGGATGACGATGCGGCGCCACGATGCACATTGTCTATGAATGCAGCGACGGTAATTCATACATCGAGAAATCTAATCGTACTATGGGCAGAAAAGGAATCAGGGACAGACACGAAAGGATATGGAGAGGATACTGACCAAATAAATCTACAAGGGCGAGCCAAACACTCGACCTGCCTAAGACATCGGAACGACGTGATCATGTATCCATCTCGGTGTCTTGGTCTTGGTGCTCAAGGGTCCGACCCTCTAGTACCTTCTCCTCTTGACTCAATCCCCCACTTTCCACAACCATCTGTTCTCCATCCTCTACATCGTCATCATCGTCAACTTCTTCCTCCTCTTCATCCACCTCTTCATCCTCATCCTCTTCGTCCTGCTCTGGTGCGTCGTCGTCTACGTCTTCATTGGGTGCCCGGATCAATCTCACGTCGTCCTCTGTCTCATCACCATCTTCCGGGTCTGAACTGGGTGGAGGAGCTTGCGACGATTCGGTCCGGGCAGTTGGAATGACGATTGCCGCCTTCTGCTTTCCCTTCGCGTTCGATGCCGATGCTGAATCTGCATCCTTGGGTTTCGCTTTTGGACCTGATCTCTTGGGCTTGTCTGTCTTCTGTAGGTCACGGTAAGCTACGACGCCGCAAAAAACGTCAGCATGAAAGTCATTTGGTTAATATGCGAGAAGCGCACCTTGAAGCTCATCCTGTAGCTTGTCCACCATATCACCAAACTGAGTCAACTCCAGTGCTTTCAAAACATCCGACGCGGATACACTCTTGTGCTGTTTGGAGGCAGCGACATCATGCGCTCTGTTTCAAGATGCGTTCAGAAAAGAAGCTCGGACAACGTTGAATAGTTCACGTACGTTGCGGCTGGTCAACCTACATCAGCATGAGATATGGGTAGCTCAAATTATCAGTGAAGGCGTACCTATGTAATTCACGAAGACTGTAGACCCCTTTAGCAATGCGAGCATGGCCTCCTTTTGCAATTTGACATTGTCCGGAAACTAGAGGAGAATAGTCAGCAAATGATGTCTCATTGATCGTGAAGCCCAAACTGTACTTACCGCAGAGCGTGCTATCCGTGTGACGAGGCTTTTGGGAAGCTCGTAGCTTTCAATTCCATCGGATGCTATGTCTTGCTGAGTTTGGGCGGGCGTCGTGACACTGGCTGTGGCGGGTTGATTGCGAGCCATTGACGCAGCAGAGAGAAGTACTGCTGAAGGAGAGTCGTGGGGGTCGGTAATGAGCGCAAGGTCTCGTCGTCGTCGTCGTCGAAGTCGACGAGAGACGCGTATCAGGCGCTTCACGTGACATCTTCAGGGCAGGCTCGTTCGCGCCGTGCACTGCACCCACTCGGCGCCCAAGCAAACGATATCGACACTTGAAGCCGCGCTCAGCGAAGGCAGAAGCCCTCGTCTCGTTCGAGAGGTCGGTGCCTGATATCGGGGAATGGTTAAACTGCCAGTCACCTTAACCGCTCAAAACATCCAGTGAGGTCTGTTCATGCGTCGTCTGCCGAAGTAGACTTCGAAAATCAATCATTGACAATGCTATGTATGTAATACGTGAAGTGTCGACTACATGCATCTGCAAAGCGAATGATGTGTGGTGATATTGCTGTAGTATGGTATGGATGAATCTATGGCCGCGTGTGCGTGTCTCTAAAGACCAGTCAGGCCGGTATGTGTCATGAAGTCCTGAATGTCCAATGAAGTCCTGGATATGCAATCGTAAGGTCGTGAAGATGGATAGTCGTGAAGGTACGAATGAATAATGGAGATGACTTTGCGGGGTTGAAGAAGTCATGGTGCCTCATGAAGCATACCGACTCGCTTGTCGTATGCGCTCGCCGTATTTCCAGAAGAAAAACGGACTGGAAAGTATATGAGCAAAAACCATACATGTTACGAGAAATAAACGACTTACGCGGGGCACCCGATGATGATACCAGCAGCAGCAAGGATCGTATCACCCTTGCCGAAACCCAATGCACTATACATTGACGGTGCGAAAAGAGGGAATCCGAAGCCGCACAGGGAACGCAGGAATGCGGCGGCGGCGATAGCTGCGAATTCCATTTTGAGGATCTCATATCACTGAAGAGACTACATAATCACGTACCAGAAGCGGCATGGAGCGTGAACGCGTCGATGATATAGTTTTGGATGCATTGATAGCTCAGGATCACTCCAGCAGCGAACACCGCCATCCCCTGCGAAATGCGTCAATCATCCCGCTATTGAACCTGAATGCCAACCACCTTACAATGTCTGGAGCTATCCACGGAACACTAGCACGGGCCGTCCATCCCGAGACGAGCAATCCGATAGGCAGGAGCAAGGACCCGAGAATCATGATGGCTGTCAGTAAATATCAGCGGAGAACTTCATGCAATGGTGATGGATGGACTCACGTAAACGATACTCAGGTCTGCCCTTCCCACCACTTTTATTCGTGAAGTAGACGTAGGTCTTGTCCATGAAAGCTGCGTTCAGTTGCGAGGCACCAGACAACCCAATACCGAAAGCGAGGTAGTGCAGTCCTGCAATGCCGGTCCGCTGGTGGTAAACACCCTCGTATACCAGAGGAACGGTGTTCAGATATACTGTCAAAAGCGCGATGTGAGCTACTTGTCCCGTACATGGCTGGTAGACATAAGCAACGCACAGTACATCAGTCCGTATATGAACGCCATGTAGAGTCCCAGTAATTGAATGATTGGTTCGTAAACAAAGAACCGCCATGGACGAATGAGAGACTTCTTGAGGATGTTTTGCCACCTACAGTGAACTGTGAGACGTCTCGATAGCGTCAAATGGTGCAAATTGTACTTACTGGCGATGTTCACCGTCGTATATGGTACGTACGTCGCGATAATGACCCTTCTCTGAATCCATGGATTTGCGGATCTGGTCTGCTTTACGCTCTAATATGGACGGCGCATACGCTAGAAAGAGCGATGAGTAACCAAATTAAGTCAAAATGACGACTATTTACTCTCTCGGAGGTACAGTAAACCAAGAACTTGAATAAAAACATCAAATATTGTAGTCGACCAGAACTCAAGAGGTGTAAGCTCAACGGAAGGATCTAAAGCGACAGATCAACTCACAACCCAACGCCAAGTCGTTTTTTGCGCAATCCATGCTCCAATGAGCGGGCCGATGGATGGTCCCAATAGCGGAGCCAGCGAATACAATGCGATAGCTTTTCCCCGTTCCTCTATCCTCCAGCAGTCGCCGATAACACCACCACCAATCTAGGTTGGAGATTGTCATCGAGTGCGCGTGAGAACAAGCGCAAGCAAGACATACCGATAATGGTGCACCACCACCTAAGCCAGCCATCAACCGAAAAACAATCAGCTGGTTCTTGTTCTGCGAAAAACCACATCCGAGATTCCAAACTAGCCGGATCTAGGTCAGCAGCTGCGACTGTTATCATAACATGAAGTGTGCCTACTGGCAAACCATAGATTCGCCAACTGGAGTATCCGGGATCGACCGTATATTTCACTGAGTGGTCCGAGAAAAAGAGGTCCGAACGCTAGACACAGTGCAATGAATAATCATTGGTATAAGGAAGTACAAAGTAGAGAAAACGTACCATATCCAAGGATAAACATAGACGTCATCATGGCAGTGATAGCTGGGCTCGTAACTTGAAATTGGGCTGCAATAATTTCACTCGCAGGAGCCATCATGGAGGAGGAAACCGGGCTGATGAATGTAAAGCAGGAGACGATGCCCGTCACCAGCCATTTACGCTTGAAAGTCCAACTAAAGATGAGGGTTAGAGAACAATCACAAATCTCAGAAGCAATGAGCGTACTTCATAGGGTTTTGCGGATCGTCTGGTCCATCCCAATCCACGACTAATACATCGCCACCGCCCTTTCCATGAACATCTTGATCCGCTTGCGTGTGTTCGGAAACCATGTCATCTGCGTCATGCTCCGCGAGTGGCCGTTTCATACGCTTCTCATGTGGCAGAGCCTCCGTCGGCATGTTCGTACAGAGAGTAGTAGACCGTGTTGTTGACATGTCTGAGTCTCGGTGAACGAACGACTAGGGAAGATATAGTCCTCAGAGATGTTAGAGGTGAAGTGGAAGTGTCGGAAGAACCGAAAAGAAGCCTGGAGTGCAAATCATCGGGTGAGCATCTTTTATATCCATGACGAATTACCGAAAGCTATACTGACCATAAGGTATCCAGCATGGACTCGGAGATGTATCGACGAGCATAGCTGCTTTGTCATGCCGGTCGAGCAGAAAGAGGAAGAAACTCCTTCGAAAAAAGAACCTGCGACCGACAACAGCGCGCTGGAGGAGAAAATCTGAGAGGCATCGGACGAACAAGTTGCCAGCCAGACCGGCCGCAAATTTCGTCGGCCTGTGTTCGGATTTATGCGGAATTACCTCAACGGCAATCCCTCTGCACGATCATCGATCATCATGCAGACGCTCGATCTCAACCGACGCGCAAACGCAAATACACCCTCTTCAAACTGCAAAATCCAGAGAGGAGGTATAGGCGTACGTGGTGCGTATATATTGTCTTCCCGTTCGATCCTTTCAATAACGGTGAGCGAGATCTTCAAGCGCTGAAGATGTGTTCAGCCAAAAGAGGAATTTCCATCTTCGGACTCCAGAAATGACGGATTACTACGCCTGCTGGCCTCAACTTGAAGTTCTCGTGCTTTCGGCCCATATTATTGCATCGGTCACCGCTGCAAGCTCGACAGTATCGCGAAAGTGACCAGGCAAGCGTGTAATTTGCGCACGATAGAACATTTTCCAGCTGTCTTAGTCGGGCTGCCCGCTTGAAGCTCTCGATCGTGTTCCGTGAAATTTCAGTTAACATCCGCCAACATCCAGTGGGCAACATCTAGGGGAGTCGGTCTTTTAGAGCACAACTTGACGTTGAATCCTCACAAAGATTCTGGACTGTGGCACATTGCGAGGTCCAGGACTTCTTCGTATTGCACGAGTGGCCCAAACAATCGATATCAACAGGAAACTTTTTATTCAAGAAGCTGCTATCATGAATCTTGGTTAAATGAACGGCTTTGACAGAAAGGATCGTGCTGCTCACCTTATAGACCCAAACTCAGCTTCTCGTCCTCGCAAAGTGTACGGACAAAGATATCTGGTAGGTAGTCCTTCAGAGTTGCTATCAGTTTGGCTCCGTCACGGCACTCTAGAACCTCCACCACCCCGTCGAATTTCGCCAGAACCTCTGCTGAGATCTTCGCAGGTGCGCGTCCGGGAAAGAGGATCACCTTCTCCAGACTGCCATGCTTCGCCCGGGCGGAAAGGGGAGCGATAAGCGCGTCCCACCACATCCACGCCTCGTGTTCCCCAGTGTAAGCCGTGCAATGGAAGATGGCCAACACCTTCAGGTTAGGGAAGTAAGGCGTTGGTGAGTCACCGGTCCGGATGAGAGGCCACTGTAATGCCGATGGAAGGTCCGGCCATTGGTGGACGCAAAGTGTCTGGAGGTGAACCATCCCTCGGAGTGTATCAGCGAGGTCGCAGTGGGACAGGTACTGGTCGCAGAAGAGATAGCGCACACCACGTACAGCTCCGTCCAAACGAGAATTCACCGCCGACCACATGTCCAAGATATTGGTGTTTTTCCAAGTCACCGTCAACGAAGGTACCCCATCAGAGTAACCTTGGTCAAAAGTAGGTTCGTGATCTAAAGCACTGTGCTTGGTATGTTCGTTCCAGAGACCCAAACGCCCCGGAGCCGTCCTTCCGAGTCGTAGGTACATAGACGAAAAAGGGCACGGCGATTGGGCGTCATGCTTGTTGTAATTGAAGAAGGTCAGTCGGTTTTTGAGGTTTGACATTACCACTGGCATAAACATGTCGCTACCACTTTGAGAAATGAAGGAGACCTGCGTGGTCTGAGGGAAGGCCAGGGCATCAAGGAGTTGAACCCAGTACCCGCTCTGTCCAGTGCTGAATATGATGAGGTGACGTAGATCTGGGAGGTCCACCTGCACCGTCTCAGCATCCTTGGCAACTGCTACGTCGTCGTGAGAAAAGCTATGGGTCAGGCTAAGATATTGCAGTCGAACCAGTCGCTTCAAAACATGGAGTAGAGGCGAAACGGAATCGGTGGGCCTCCATCTGTCCATCGTTAACTGCGTAAGACTCGACGCAAATACGGCATCAGCTTCGTGAAGGGGTGCGCGCCAGAACTTGAGCACGGAAAGGCGAGGAAGATTGGATGCAAATGGAAAAGTGGGCTCGGTTCTCCGTGTCAGAGCCAATACTGTGTGGGTGGAATGGATGTCCCATAGGGAATCACCGTTGAGAGTGAGATGGGTAAGAAGGAGGGCCGGGCCAAGCTTGGAGACGGATTGAAGCTGTTGTAGCTGGTAGCGACCGAGGCGCGTGGGGATGCATAGCTCTTGAATGCGATGTATCTCTGAGAGAACCTCTACCAGGCCAGCCGCGCTCCGATCGGGTAAGCCGTATGGCGAATTGTTGACAAAAACATGTAGCGCAGTTTGTCTAGATCTCGCCACGAACGTCCTCAGCATGCTGGTAGAGTCGTAGCGAGAATTGACGAAGATGTAGGACCATAATGTGGAACATTGCAAAGCGACTTGTCTCCAATGACGGCATACCGAACAGCACTTCATCCAGTGGTAGGTATGAAATTGCATCAAGTCGTCGGTGGTTCCTCTCCAGCACTGCACCTCGAAATACAACACGCGAAGAAAGACGTCGGAAAGAATCTCCGTCGGAAGACGCGTATTGATCGCGGCGAAGGTGTTGAGGTGGGTTTTGAGACTATTTATCTCCAGTTCCAACGAAGTTATCGCCTCGACCGTCGCGGCTGCAGTTTGTGGGGGGACCCTATTCGGCAGTGTCGCGTTCTCCTGAAATATTGTTCACAATGAGATTTCTTGACTAGTACGCTGAGAGGACATACCATGAAGTCAATGGTCCGTGACAAGCTGGCGTACCAAAGACACAAATTCGCGTCGTCTGTGGATTCAGAGGCTGGAGCAGTCGTCGATAGTCAGCCAACATTCACGGCAAGAAGCATTGTGTACGTACACACAGAGCGACAATGTGATGCTCAAGTGCTGCTTGGAGTCCAGTAAGAGCGAAAACTGATTCACGATTTGGTCGATTACGCCCAGGAGAGGAGGATCGGAGTCTTGGTCACTTGAAACGCATCCCGTTCCAAACGGTGCCACGTGAGCGGCACCATGGCGGCCCGGTACTCCCAGTGCAAGTGCTCACCGAACTTTTTTGTCAGTTGCCTCCTCGACTTGCAATCATAGTATGCGAATAGACATACGTCGCACGAGTATGATTGAAAGCATACTAGATCTCTTCCTCCTCTACTCTACCCAGCTTTACGAACGGCCAAACATACGACAAAACCACTTCCACATCATGCCTTTCTGTCGATAACGGCCTGCACCTTTTCACGTCCACCTGCCTCCCACTCATCCCAACACACCGATAAACACAGCGTATCTCGTCCAGGCATATCCGGGAATGGATCCTCCTTTCTCGTGATCTTCCCCCACTCCCTCAGCGCTGGCTGAGTGACAGCATGCCACCTCAATATCCCTTCCCTCTTCATCCCCAGCCTCTCCGCCAATGTCGCGCTCTTCACATTCTCCGAATGGCAATACCACTGCACCCTTCTCAACCCTAGGCCTGGTGGGGAAGCCGTGGGCGGGTCCAAGCAGTACTTTGCGAGGATGCCGCACGCATTCCCCGTAACGTGCGTCCGCTGGAACGACGGGAACGTCATGACGTGCGCGATCTCCGTGGACAGGTCCGACGCAGACGTGCGGAACAGGCCAACGACTCCTGCCAGGCTCCCTCCCCCGAACTCCGGATGCGCTGGGTCCGGACGCGTCTTGTCGATGACGGCGAACATCACGCGCGTCGTGTCCCGGCGGATTTTCAGCTCGAAAAAGGTGAGCACCTCCTCGTACGATTGGCAGACCCAGGGGTAGTAATTGTAGAGGTAAAGGTTGGACGCGATGGCATCCCAGTAGGCTTTGCCGTGGATGGATGGGATGAACGGGGTCAGGAAGACGCGTTCTGTCTGCAAGGATTCGAGGTGGATAGGGAGCGGGAAGTTGAGGTCGTAAGGCGTTGGGCCGAAGCGGTCTGCTTCAGGCAGGACCTTCACGTCGTAGGGAGGCTTGTATGAGTTGGTGAACGTCGCCATTGTGGTATGTTGGTCAGTCGGTCTTCAACATTAATTGATCGTGCTTTTCAAGGATCCTCGCGCGCGATCGTGACTAGTCGTGACTCCGTCCGCTTGCAGAGACAACGCCAGCGGGCTCCCGCTGGGCATCCGCTCCCCGCTGAACAGCAAGTCTAGAAGAACTTGTCTCCTCATTGATGCTGTATCAGTCCAGCTGACTGTATGGCCCGATCCCCGAATACACCACAACTAGCTACAAGATTCTCAATTTCTCATACTGCCCGCTCTTGGTCCTTGGTCTTGTTGGAAAATACCTACTATCAGTGTTTTCCTACTTGGGGCTCAGTGCATCTACTGAGTACGAGTACTAGCTATATTCGCTTCTCCCAGAGTGTCTCAACGTGATATTGGTCCGCTCCGTCCTGCTATTACAGATAGCCTGTATAGGTGCGAGTCCGAAGATGGCGAGTGACGAGGAGCAGAATCATGCTGGTACTGAGCGCAAAGCTGAGGTGACGCCGCTCCGAGTCATCTATTCTACAGGTACGTCTTGATGATATCGTCAATCATTCTGCAGCTGGTATGTCAAGGAGCGTACTCCGGATATTGTAGTAGACAAAAATCAGCTTCATGTCTTGCTTGACTCATACCCTTCCAATGTTACGCCACTTGTATTCAGATGATGCCGCCCATCAACCAGTTCTTGCCTGAGTACGAAAAGATCGTCGAATGACATTCTGATATGATTGCAAACGTGAGTATGGACACAGCAGTGGTACGGAGATATGCGACAGTGATAGGTACAGAACATGAGGGGAGACATAGAGACATGGATGGTATCATGAGTGAACGAAGAAAGAGAATATTGCCGTGGATGGAGACGTGATGCAGGTGGCGAATAACGATATGGACACAGTGGACTCGAAAGATGCGGTATAGAGTAATGTCAAAGTGGATAATGGCTGGCTGAAAGCAGTTGCGAAAGAAGAGCTATGTGACCGTCTTGCGGTACCACAAGCGGATGCGAAGTCACTGGACAAATTGAAGCTGTACCTGAGGACGGGGACAAGTCAGCACTGTGCATACATCGTGAATGGAAGAACGGCGTACCTTCTCAATCTCGGCGTCAACTTTGCTTGACAGCTGCTCCGCGCAGGCCATGAGGGACTCGAGCGCATCTGCCGCGCAGGACGAGCAAGCAGAAGCTTTGACAACCGCCGCAGCCAACGCTCTAGGCTGAGTGGTGCTCGTCTTAGATGGAACGGTATCCAGTGCCTTCTTCAGCTCCTCCATGTACTCGCACCACCACGACTTGGCGTAGTACGGAAGGACGTCGGACTCGACGTAGGTCTTCGTCTTGATAACGGAGTGCGAGCACGAGCAGGGCTCTCTGGACCAGAGCGGCTCCCAGGGCCTCCAGGAGCCCTCGATGATGAATCGTGGGGTGGTGAGGTGTGAGATGGCCTTGCGGCAGGAAATGTGGTACATGCACAGGCGTTGAAGGTCGAAAGCAGAAATGTCGGCGAGTTCCTTGGATTTCGAGCAGAGAAGCGTGTCGAGAGACATCGAAAGCGTCTCCTTGGCCGCGATGCGCGCCTCTTCCTCCCAGCCATACCGGCAGGCGAGCGCGTACACCCTAATGGGCTCCTTGGCCGCGAAACCAGCGAGCTTCTCCCGAGCCCACATAATCCCCTCATCGATATCGTATTTCTTTGCTGCGTGGAACACCTCGAGGGTCTTCTCAATGGAAGACAAGGAGGGTTCGCGGACGGGGTAGCAAAAGCGGAGTAGGGCGTCGAGAGCCTCGGAGGATTCGGTGAGAGTGACGACGTGCAAGCCGTTGCTGTATTCCTCCGGAGGGACGGCACTAGGTGGGGGAACGGGGAGGGTGAACATGCCTTCGAAGACTGGAGAGGCTCTGGAGAGGATGGTCTTGTAGACACGGAAGTCTTTGCCGGAGCAGCTGCGGAGGACGATGTCGGCGGAGGAGTCGTCGAAGAAGGAGGGAGGAGCTGAGGGCGACATTGTTGGTTGCTGTGAAGACGAAGGCGAAAACGAAACGCAAGGTGAGACCAAAGGTGCTCGTTGGGATGGAGGCAAGCTACACAGCGAGCGGTGAGGCCAGCCAAAGTCTCAGGCTGCGCCTTATATCTGGATACGGAGAACAGCCGAGGACCATGATGCTATTGTTTGACCAGACCCTGACGGACGGAGATTAACTAACCTTTAGACGGAGGGTGAACAAAAAGGAGATACGGACGGTGCTTGCGTGACTCACCGATGCCATACTCGGACACTGCACGATGAAGATGGCAAAGATGATTCGACTTCACAATGAAACACTCCCGGCGACGTACCGACGTATACGCACACCCGGATACGCTGAGTACGTGGGAGGTGTTCTCGCACGACAATTGGCAGCCGTATAGCCTGCCAGATCTGTCCTGCTTGCAGGTTGTTCGTTGCGTTAGCGCCTGTGTGGTGCGGCGCACAGGTCCGCACATAGGCTGCGGAACAAAAGGTGACGTGAGGGCGGAGAGAGAAGCCGTTGCAGCGCAGGGGCTCACCGCAGGCAATCAGTGTTAAGGCCTTCTTACGAGGATCGTAATCTGTAACAATAATGATCAGTGAGCAGCATAACTGTAGTGCGACAACAATAGGTGAGCGCGCACATGACCGAATTCAGTTGTGTCCCCTGGGAAGTCACCTATTGTTACTAGCCCGCTAGTCAAAGATCCCTCGAAGCGTTGGATAAACATACCGCAATCAATTGTTCTCAAAGCTACAGTCATTGGCTACTTGCGTGTAAAATGAAGGACATCGAAACCTTCGCCGTAATTCGCTTGCCAGTCAAAGTCGCTCTGGTGGTTCTCATTGCCAAACGCAGCGATCAACTTCTCAGCTTCCCTACCACCTTCAACAATAGGTCTGGCGTCCTCCTTTGTCTTCCCTTTCGCGCCCTGTCCATAGATACGCGATTGATCGGCAGACAAGAATGTGCCGATCTGGCGGAAGGTCAGGCTGATTCGCTCTTGGTTGTTGAACACCTCCGCTGGGCTCTTCGCTGTCGGTACGCGTTTGTCTGTGCGAATACCGTGCATCCACTTGGCGTTCGTCTGCAACCCCATGACGAACATCGAATTATGCGGCAGAGGAATGCGCTGGGCAGAACGCTTCTCCGCCATGCTGACAGTGTCGTTGGCGTCCAGCGCCGCATCGGGGTGTGGAACGCCGCTGAGCACGTCCTTCTTGGTACGAAGAGTCATGACACGCTGCGCGCCGATGCTGACGTTGACAATCCTGGAACCAGGGACGACGTCAATGGTCTTGTCTGAATGCTCCGAGATGTAGTCGGCTCCGCTTCGATAGTGCTGGATTAGGACGTGGTTGACGGGGTGTTTCAGCACCGACTCAACGTGTCTTCGGATTAACGCCACCGTGGGTGAGAAAGGACGTAGAGGAGGAGATTCATCCGCAGGATGTCGGTAGATGGGAAAACTGTGGCATGAGCGGCGGTCAGCCCTTTGGCACTGCACAGGCATGATGTAAAGAGAAACGCACCTTCCGTCTGTTTCATCGACTTCTCCCTCAACCGCCACGAGTCGGGGTACTTCGCCGCCTGACAGAAGAGATAGACATGGGTCATTGGAGCTGTCAAATGTCTCAGTGGAGCCGAGACGCACCTCTGTGGTACATAGAGTGCCACCTCACCTCCTGCCTCATGTTTTCAAATGCGGCATCCGCGAGTTCTGGTGGTAAAATGGACAGCACGAGCTCGGTATCTCCTTCGCCTATCTTGTCCCCAGGTCCTAAATAGTGCATCGCAGGACTGCGCGAGGTGCTAGAAGACTTGGTGTGACTAGATTTCATGGTGTTCGTCGATGGTGAGGATTCGGGGTTTGAACGTTGTGTGAATGAGTTTATAGGCAGTCCTTGGGTCTTCTACAGTCACCGTGAATCTGATCGCGTCAATGCAGCCAGCCAGAATACGTATCACGCTACCAATGGAAGGTCGTAGACGATTCGAGTAAGGAGTAGATGGATATGTTCATTCGTGAGTCGAGATGAGTCGAGGTTGTCGTTACGGTTGAGTGAGGGGGGAGACGGCAGTATGGGAACGCTGTGTCAGCGGCTCCCACGGGTTAGCCTCCTGCTCAGCGTCGCTGTCAGTCTCTCGATGGCATTCCTTCGACCACTTACACCGTAACTACTCGTCATCGTCGAATTCTGGTAGAATGACTGGACCTCCTTCAGAATCACTCTGTATCTGCACTTGTGCACGCACCGCCAGAGTAAACCAGTACTCTACGCGGAAAAACGAATCCTTCTCGTCATCGTAATGCTTCGGAGAGTATACGTACCAGCGAACGGTGACCCGTGAGTATCCAGTAATCGTGATACCAAAAATGAACCGGTCGCTGAGAATGTTGGCTGACATGCTCCGCGCGATTGTAGTCTTGTTTCCACCCCTTGCACGAGAGGAGAATGCCCATCGAGACGAAGGTCGTGGTAGCCACCGTCGTACTGGCTGTATCGACGATTGCTATCGTTCGCCGGCGCAACCGTCAACTGCCTTATCCCCCCGGTCCCCGTCGCTCACTCTTAGTGGGTAATTTGTTCGACTTTCCTCGTGATAGACCATGGGAGACATTTGCAAAGTGGTGCTCGAAACATGGTTCGTACCAACTTGCTGTACTCGACTTTAAGATGAATCTTATAGAACGCTTTCAGGCGACGTCATTTTCGTGGATCTTCCAACCAAACCAATGATAGTGCTAGGATCGGTTCAAGCAGCGGTCGAACTCCTGGAGAACAGGTCGCAGATATACTCAAGCCGACCAATTTCGGTCATCGCCCAGCTGTAAGTTCTCGTGCGTTGCTTCTCTTCACAGTTGATTGTCTCAGATCTTGTATGCAGTGTATCTTGGGATTGGCTACTCTCCTTGCTGCCGTATAACGCAGTCTGGCGCAGCCAACGACGATTCTTCGTTGAACATTTCTCTAAGACGATGATTCAAGAATATCATCCTATAATGCTCCAGGAATGTCACAGGCTACTTGTTGGATGCCTGGCCGACCCCTCTCGCGGCCGTCAACATCTGCGAAAGTCAGTACTACAGACTGCTTTCCAACTTCGATCAACTGTAACACTCCCTATTCCAGCCTTCCGAGTGCGGTCATCGCCCGGATTGCGTATGGCGTCCAAGGCGCTACCAGTATCAAAGAAAAGGTGGCTCTAGCAGAAGGCGGCATGGCGTCCATTCGACAAATGCTGGTCCCGGGCGCATTCTTGGCAGAGCTAATTCCCGCACTACGCTACATCCCCGCGTGGCTTCCAGGCGGCAGTGCCCGTAAATTTGCCCAGACACATAAAAAGGCAGTCATAAGGATGCGAGATCAGCCGTTTTATGAAGTTGTAGATGCGATAGTGAGTGGAGCTTTCTGAGACTCATTCGCTTGCCTGACATGCAATCATGCTGCAGAACGCGGGAAGTTCAGTGCCTTCAATTGCCTCCAGTCTTGTCATGCACATGCAAGAGGAGAATGACGGAAGGGAGCTCACTGCAGACCAGGAAGCTACTGCGCGAGATGTCGTTGGTGCAGCTTACATAGGTGCTGTCGATACGGTGAGTGCATTGGGACTGCAGACTTTGCCACGAGCTGTGTTTTGATCGTGTGCACGCTTCCTATGACAGACAAGTGGCTTGATGGAATTCCTCATCTTGGCGATAGCAATGCACCCCGGTGTCCAAAGCAAAGCGCAGACTGAACTTGATCGAGTGGTTGGGCACTCTCGTCTACCGGGTTTCCGCGATTTGGAAGACCTCACTTATTTGAAGGCTATCGTCATGGAAACCGTACGCTGGTTACCAGTTGCACCTCTGGGCGCACCACGCTTGCTTGAGAGGGATGATGTGTACAAAGGGTACCATATTCCGAAAGGTACTGTTGTCAGCTATGTGAGTGGATCGCTTGACATGAAAATCTTACGCTATCTCACATTTCTTCGCATCGCCAGAACGCTTGGTACGTGATGCTTAGCATGCGTTAGGCCACACTGTCCTGAGCCAACACACTCTCTGTTCACCCTTAGGGCCATGTTGCGCGATCCTCAGGACTATGAAGACCCAGAAAAATTCGTACCAGAGAGGTTTATTGGGGTCAACGGCATGATCGATCCGCTCATCCGAGACCCGATCAGCATTGCGTTTGGCTTCGGAAGACGGTAACTCCTTCATTCTCCACTACATGTCTGATACAACTGCTAACATAGAATCAAAATAGGGCCTGTCCTGGAGTTTCTTTTGCTTTGAGCCTCACCACAATCTTCGCTGCCTTGACGCTACATGCATTTGACATTGAAGCAGGTGTTGACGAAGTTGGAGATCCGGTCGTGCTCAAGGCAGAGCAGACGGGTGAAGGAATCTCGTACGTGTCCACTTTCATACTCCTGAATGGCGGAAGATAATGTTCATGACATCACCCTCTCAGCTGCCCCACCACGTTCCCTCGTTCTATCAAACCTCGCTCCGCCAGGACGGAAGGACTCGTTCACGACTTGATTCCAGGATGTGACGAGGGGATATGATATCCGCTGTTGTCAATGCTGTATCGGTACTCTGGTATCGACCTTACCCAATAGATCGTATCTTCGCTGTTTGACCATCCTAGTACTCGGTCTGATAGCTGTATCGAGATCTCTTAAGACTTCCTTGCCTCGTTCAGAGGAGCTACTGTTCATATGGTGCGTCATAATATCTGGTCCAAGGCCTGCTTCCGCGTCATCTTCTATTCTGATCCAGCTCTTACACGCGGCCTCTCTCGGAAGCCATAGGTCTACATTTGACAATACGGCAATAGCTTTGGAATACCGTTTACCTGAACGTTGCAGCCCCTCCGAACGGTGTGTGTCATGCGTCGGTGATCAAAGGAAATCGTTTTTACCCCACTGACGGGCTTATAGATGTCATGAGTTGCTCACTAGAGGTCGTGAAGTCCATTGTCCTCTGGTCAAGTCAAACCCACAATCCCCACTCGCAATGTCGGTTCCACCCCAATACCAACAGACACACCGAGAACTTCAAGCTGCGATCGACAATGCTCCGTCGCTCTCCGGTGAAGAGCAGATTAAAGCTCTACAGGAGCTCACGGACGATCTCAACAGCCCTCAAGCTCAGACAACTCTTGAAGATGAAGTCCGCGGGCTATCCGGCGAGACTATACAGGTCAACATCGCGTTCATACGAGTCACTGACCTATTCAGGTCAATCCTCAGAGCTGGAGGTCAGCCTGCATTTGTCACTGACGTGGACGGGCTGTTGACCACTTGGATTCGCCATCACTTGGTGCGTAGAACTTCAGTCCCTTCCGTGCGTTGTGCGGTTCTGACGACGCAAGCGTTTGTAGAGGTTCATTGACCTGGTCGGGCGATCTCGTGAGGTGGCAAGCAGGGCTGCGACTACAGCTGACGGTATGCAATTTACGACCGTCATGCATTCACCTTTGCTGATAAACACTGCATTAAATACTCTAGACTTCGCGCAACGTTTCCTGGATTTTCTGGGAGACGATACAGTGCCTGTTGCAGTGCGTGCCGCGGAAATCGGCCGGTACATTGAGGTCAGTAGGCGGTGTACAACGTGATCAGCACAGTCGGTTTTGTCTCACGGGATTAATCAAGGTACTTGACAGAGACGGCGCTGCTTCACAGGAAATGGCGCAAGGCTTCATTGATCTGGAGCGAGACATCAAGTACTTCAAAGTCGAATGGGGCGCAGTGGTCAGGAAATACAACATCAACGATCTCAACAGACAAATTGCGGACCTGGATGTCATAATCAAGAATCTTGAAGCTACCCTCGTTGAGTACGTCTATCCGGATACATATCTCTCGTCGCGTCTTAAGTTGACCTGCTTTCCAAGTCTGGATAGAAAAGTGAACCGGCACACCTCTCAAGCATATCATCCTCACAGCTGACTGTCTTGGTAGATCAAGGACTTGACGATAGCGCTGTCGGTCACCGGCGCTGTCACCGGAGTACTGGGCTTTTCCAGTGCCGTATGGCCTCTGTTCTCGTTCGCTGCTGCGGTGAGACATCACTTCGTTCTGATTCGGTTCTCAAGCTCAACAGATGATGCTGAACATCAGATCGGCGTTGCGAGCATGGCTATGACTCGAGATCTGAGGAACAGAACGATCAGAGAAAGAGAAGGTACGTCTCATTTCCTCCCACCGGTTCTCTCGAGGTGAGCTCATGAAATCTGCAGAGGTTGCAAATGATCTAACGAGAAACAAAGCCCGTCGGGCCCAACTGCAGAACACTATTGCGGCATTACAACAGCTCAAAGCTGGCCTTGAGAGCGCAGATCACCAATTCGAGGTATTCTCTTCGAAGCTCGGCCAGTTTGCTCAAGTCTGGACTATTGTGAGACGCTAGTTTCATTCTATGTCCTTCGATGGCTCATAATGTCTCGTAGATTCGTGCAGACGTCATACAAATTCGAAGTGCCATGCACCTTGCTGAAAGCACCGGAGACCATCGGGTAAGCATCGCAAACTACAATCACCAGCAGGATCATCACGACTGTTTTCCGCAGCTCTTCAGAAGTCGCATCAATAACGCTCAAGCACTGTACTCGTCTCTGGCAAAATCCTTGCGGCTCTATCAGACCACTTTCAGAAGCGACGATCCCATGTTTGCCGATGTTGGCAAACGTGCATCTGCGTAGGAGGGATGGATGGACGATCAAACATTTCTTGTGGAAGAATCGCATCGGAACTGTGGAAGGGAGCGTTGTAGAAGGTACTCATATGTCTATCTTTTCAGAAATTCTTCGATGGCTTCTGCCTGCCATTAGTACTTACTCGGGCATCACTTTGGACTCGGATGCGCCTCAACATTGTGACTATGTAGACAAAATCCACGAAACTGGCCACCCGAGCAATAGATGTGAGAGAGAGTCGATTAATATAGCACTTCAAAAGACTCAAGGGTGGTAATCGGTAACGGGGAGCGCGACGTACTACTGTGACGGATTTGCGGACGATGGTAGCCATGTGGCGCATGGGAGCGCCGGCGCGGCAAGCTGCCGGACTTCGAGTTGCCACGCTTGCGGTCTCGCGGATGGATATACGTTCTCCTCTCAACGCCCTCATCCTACCGGTGACACAAATTTTTGCTATGGTATGTGGTGTGCTTCGAGAGCCGCATGATTTGCGACCATGCTTGCCACAGTTGTTGAAGTAGGCAATTTGGCCGTGCTCAAGGCAGGCCTGATAGACAGGTGAAGGTATCCCGTACGAGTCTTGTACTCCTGAATGTCAGAAGAGTGCTCATGAATTTCCCTCATCAGCTGCCTTACAACTTCTTCTCGTTGTAGCAAACATCGCTGTAGAAAGGTCTCGATGGTGGTTTGATGCAAGGTTTTGACGGAAGAGCTGAGATATCCGCTGCTGCCGATGCTGTGTCGGTTGTGTTCAATAAAGGTATGTACTGTCCTTTAAATTCATCCTCTTTGCTGGTAGTCTAATTACTCAGCTTGATAGTGGGCTCATGTTCATGACCTGCTAGAAGTTGACATTCCGGCCAGAGGAATGGCATTCCATACGGTGCGTCATAACATCTGGCTCCAAAGCCTACTCAGATATCATCTTCGATTCTGATGCAGCTCTTGCACTCAGTCTCATTTGGAACCCGTACACACCTATTTCGCAACATGGCAGTAGGTTTGGTCTATAGTCTACCTTAAATGGTGTAACCTCTCGGACACGTTCTTCGTCATGCGCCGGTGACCAGTATGCGAGGATGTCGTCTTTGCCCCACTGACGCACTCGGTGTGCATCTATAAAAACAGCTCACAGGTCGTCGTCAAGGTCGCTATCTTTTGGTCATTTCAAACACCAAACCCCCACCTCACGATGTCGGTTCCACCCCAATACCAACAGACACACCGGGAACTGCAAGACGCCATCGACAACGCTCCGACCCTCTCTGACGAAGAGCAGATACGAGCTCTCGAGGAGCTCACGGACGACTTCAACAGCCCTCAGTCTCAACGGACCCTCGAAGACGAAGTTCGTGGGCTCACAGGTGCCACTCAAGCTATCAACGCTGCGTTCATCAACATCACCGACCTGTTCAGGTCAATCATCAGGACTGGAGGTCAACCTGGGTTCATCTCCGACGTGAATGGTCTGTTGACCACCTGGATGCGCCATCACCGAGTGCGTATTACTTCAATTCCATACATATGTTGTGCACAGCTGACGACAAAGACGCGTCCGTAGAGGTTCATCGACCTGAATTGGCAATCTCGCGAGGTGGCGGGCAGGGCGATGACTGCAGCTGACGGTACGCCAAGACTTTCATAGATTTGCCACTGCTGATAGACGCATTTTCAAATGTCTAGACTTCGCGCAACATTTCCTTGATTTCTTGGGAGATGAAACAGTTCCAGTAGCAGACCGCGCCGCGGAAATCGGTCGGTACATCGAGGTCAGTTCATATTGTAGACTCAGCGCAGACGGTTTTGTTTGAAGGCGTGGTCACAGGTACTTGACAGAGATAGCGCTGCTTCGCAGGGAATGGCGCAAGGTTTTATTGATCTGGAGCGAGATATCAAGTACTTCAAAGTCGAATGGGACGCGGTAGTCAGGAGATACAACATCAACGACCTCAACAGACAGATCGCGGAATTGGACGTCATCATCAAGAATCTTGAAGCTACCCTCGTTGAGTACGTTTATCATTTTACGCATTTGCTGTCGCTTTGTATTGATCTTGCATTTGTTTTCAGCCTGGATAGAAAGGTGACTGTGCACACATCTTAAGCATACTGTTGTAAGAGCTGACTGTTTCGGCAGATCAGGGACTTGACGATAGCTCTTTCGGTCACCAGCGCTGTCACCGGGGTATTGGGCTTCCTCAGTGCCGTATGGCCTCTGTTCTCGTTCGCTGCCGCCGTGGGTCCTGTTCTCTACTGACCCGTTCTCAATACTATACTGACTAGTTCGTCCTTCACCTACAGGTCGGCATCGCCGGCATAGCTTTGACCACCGAGCTGAGGAACAGAGCAATCCGAGAAAGAGAGGGTATGCCTCGTATCCTCATGCGGGCGTGTCCGAATGTAGCTTATGAGCTTCGCAGAGGTCGTAGATGATCTGGCAAGGAACAATGCCCGGCGCACCCAACTGCAGAACACTGTCGCGGCGTTGCAGCAGCTCAAAGCTGGCCTCGAAGGCTCGGACTACCAATTTGAGGTGCTCTCCTCGAAGCTTGTCCGGTTCTCTCAAGTCTGGACTATCGTAAGACGCAGGTTCCCGCGTCTCACGATGCTTCGATGACTCACTGTTCCCCACAGATCCGCGCGGACGTCATACAGATTCAGAGCGCCATGCGTCTTGCTGAAAGTACCGGAGACCATAGGGTAAGCACCGAGAATGACATGCTTTGACGAGGTTGATCATGATCGTTTCGAGCAGCTCTTCAGAAGTCGCATCAACAACGCGCAAGCTTTATACGCGTCTCTGGCAAAATCCTTGCGATTGTACCAAATCACATTCAGAAGCGATGATCCCATGTTTGCTGGTCTTGAGAAAACTGTTTCTGCCTAGGGTGAAGTAACGTGAATGCATGGCTTGGGAGGACGAATGGTAATGCCGTGAAACGAACTGACACGTCTCACTTCTTGATAAAACTGTAAACTACAGTGATGTACAGCTCGTTGAAAAGTCAATGCCTTGTTGTCTGCACTTAGACGAGGACCGAGGTCCCCGCAAGCACAGCAAGCTCGCTACATGCCCGTTATACGGTTTCAGGCTGTGACACGGTCTATAGTAAGTTCTGTGCACAAACACGAACACTCGCTGTATTGGCTTCCAGGATATATTTGGGGAGTCGTGAGCTCATGAACGCATGGAAACATCACTCACCACCTCACGCCCGCTGCCTTCAAAGCCACACGACGAGGATGCGCCAGAAGTGGGATGTCCAGCGATGAAGACGGAACAATGAGAATGCACGAGCTGCCATGCAGCATCGATTTCATCCGTTTCATCGACCCAGCGCCGATGGTCTGCGGTGTTACGTGCTGTCCATAGTCCATAATCAGTAGGATGATTCAACTCGGATCGGAGGCCGTCGAATGGAATGATAATGACCGTCAAATGGCGGGCCTTCGTCGTCTCATTCGGGTTTCATGAGACTCTACACATATATCTGTAGCTGCCATCCACCATGCACTTGTCGCGCTGCATGAAATGACAATGACGACGTCTTGTACGTAGCGAGATGATTCGAAATTTCGAGGAAAGTCAAGAGCTTTCGGTGCACGTGAAGTCCCGACGCCGGATGCAGTCTCCTGACTCGGGTATGGGTTGAGGCGGCGCTTGTTTACAAGGCGTGCCGTTCATTTGCCGCCGCCCGGCCGCAGCGGCACGTGGGCGTTTCATGTGGGAAAGTGATGCCGGTGGGCCATTGTTCTGCAGAGGTTTTTCGATCTCCGCCCATCTCCGTCCCTCGAAAGTGGCTGGCCATCTCTCTTCTGCACCTCTACGGCCACCATCCTCCTCAAAGCTATTTAACACCTCCTCTACCGAGCATAAGCGAATCTACCCGTGTAAATCGAAAGTTGTTCAGCGATAGGTGAGTTTGGAGCCCCCTGTCCTCAAATTTCACCGTCACTGACACCACCAAAGCCTGCTGGACAACCTTTTGTCTTACAAGGGCCTTTTAGCTCCATCGCAACAACCCTTTACATCCCCCTCACAACCCGTTACCGTCATCGAAGGTCACGGCAATCATGTCTCGGTCCATGCTCAGGAAGACTCCAAGTCTGCAAGAGCTGGTTATACCCTCCCCTATCGCAGGCAGCGTGCACATAATTTCTGGCCCAGCCGAAGAACCATCGACAACCCCACGCAAGAGAAAGCGAAACGAAATGTCGACCACTACCTCTACCGAAAGGATTGCCATGGCTGCCTCTCTCCCATCCCGTTCGACCCCTCCTCTCAATCTTCGGCGAACGCCGTCTTCCCTCCACCTCGATCACCTCCCCGAATACCCATCCCAGTTCGTCAGTACTCCAACTGACTGGGACACGCACGGTCCACCATCCCCCACATCGACCGAAATCATCGACGTCGAGTCTGAAGATTTCATGCGTACTGCTCAGCGTCACGGGGTCAAGGTCCGGGACTACGCCGTCGAAGCAAGCTCACTGCCCACACCCCCTCCCGTCAAGGAATATTGGGACCCTCTACTCACCCTTCTCCGCCATGACGTCTTCGTTCGCCGACCTGGAGTTCCGGCAAATTTCATTCTTCCTAAAGATCTATGGAGGTTGCTGGACAGCGGTTGGGTGACAGAGGAAGAAGCGGAGAGGAACTGGGATGCAGAGGATTGGGAGATGATGAAGTCGTATCGGGACCAACCAGGAGGGCCATACACTTACGTCGTCGGGACACCCCGTACCAAGCCTACGGCAGCGCTCCGTATCTCACTTCGGAAGTCTGCCTTTCCCCCGTACCCTGGAGACAAGCCAGATGAGGATATCTTCACGCCGGATGACGAGCCCGGGATGTGGGACGGGGATGGAGACGAAGGTGCAGAGACAGAGACGGAAGACGAAGCTCCAGAGGAGAGCCAGAATGTCGGATACAGCCACCTGGCGAAGAAGAGGAAGGTTGTCAGCGAAGGCAGCCGCGACACCAAAGGCCCGCTGTCCTTACTTCAACGCTTTGTCTCCGCTCCTTTCATGTCGCCGTCACCTTCCACTCCGGTGGCTTCCCCGTCTCTCAGTCGTGCCGGGTCGTCTCGCAACCTCGCATCTCCTCGCAAGAAGCGGACCCTCACGCGCAACCAGACGCTTGTACGCGTTCAATGATCTCTTCACCACCGACACCACCGCTACCTCCTCCTGACGACCTCCCATGACCTGTGCCTCAAGTGTGATATACGGACAGCAGCAGAAGACACGTTAACTATTTCGAAGTACTTGTATCCCATTGTATCCATACCAAGCCTCACATCACAGACATTCCCCATCGCATGTTGTTCCATCCCACTCTGACTCTTTATTGCACGACCCCTCATCCATTTCTCGACACCACTATCACATACGCGTCGCTATACCTGGTCGTTGTTACATACTCTAATGGTCTCGAGGTGTATTGTACGTGTTGTCACATTAGCCGGCCCTATAGGCCACCTTCCTGTAAAGTAGTTGAGCTTATATTGAGAGGTTCTATCCTCATTGTTACCTCCTCTTGCAGCCTCAGTATCTTGTCGCTGTGTCTGACTTTTTTCGTGTGTACAAGCGATCGAGTAGCACATCACGACGGCCAAGACGCAAATTGCTTTACTTATAAGCGCCGTTGCGCAGTACTCTTGTTCCTGCACCTCGACGTTCAAAGTATTCATCTCTCTCCTCCTCCTCTTCGCCATCTCAAATGTTCTCTTCCACATTTTGCTCGCTCATGTTGAAGCGACTTCGCGGCCGCACACGACGAGGAATATTCGCAGGAATCCGATTGACCCTGATTGACCTCCTAAAGACAACAGCAGCAACACCCCGAGTCGGTCATAGGGCTGTTCGGAGGTTCTGCCACCTCCGCGAGGCGGACTCGGAGTCGGAACATGACCAGACAGGAGAAATATTAGGCGACATCGCTCTGGCAATTGTCATGCTCGTTATGGGCGCAAGCGGGGATCCTGGTGGTGTCGCAGTTTCATAACATGTATGTGCCACTCCGTTAGCTTGCCATTCATACTTTGTCCGCTGTTCGGAGGGCTAACTTGCCTTGACGTTCTCTTTATGCATATCTTAGGCTCAGAATTGCGTTGGACTACGCCTCAAATGCATGGCAATACCAGGTACTTGTTGGCTGCTTCGCATGCAGTGCCGGGCCCCGATCGTGTCGCCGCCGATCGTGTCCCGGACGAGTGTCAGCACGGCCACAAGAGACGCCTCCTCCTTCCTCTCGCTCTCAAACACGGAAATCGGTCTGCGATCGTAGCGCATGTTGCCTTGGACACGCATTCGATAAACCCGCTACCAGGATCATGCAGTTCTTTCGCGCTTTCAGTTTCAGACTGGGTCTCAGGCGACCAGGTCATATATACCCCTCGCGTACTGCTTTACAACATACCACATTCTGTGTTCCTTCTTCTTGACCACACACCCATCTTTATCCGGAACGATGCAAATGCACCCATTCTTCGTCCCGCCGTGCGTCGTTCACGACACCACCGACACCACCGATGGACCTCACGGCGAGCTCACTATCCTATCATCCGACAACGTCCGTTTCACAGTCTCCAAGCGCGCCCTCTCAAAAGCATGTTCCGTCTTCGACGACATGTTCGCGTTCCCCTGTCCTTCACCACTATCAGACTCGTCTTCAGGTGACGACGATACTGAAGGGCCCGTCGTCCCGCTCAGCGAACACAGCGCCGTGCTCTCGAAGTTCCTCGACGCTCTCCGTCCGGGTTCCATGGTGACTTTTGCCAATCTGACCGAGATGGAGGAGTTCTACGGCATCGCGGACAAGTACTGCAGCGAGAGCGCCATGGAGGTCGCCCGCAAAGCCCTCGTGTCGCGCGCGGAATCCTCACCGGTAGAAGCCTACCTCCTAGCGTGCCGCTTGGGCTTGGAGACCGAGGCGCGTGCTGCGGCGCGCTGTGCTCTCAAGCTTCCTATCTCGGAGCTGAAGGAGAAAGGGAAGCATCATCTAGAGACTCCGAAGGAGGGCTTGCAGGCACAGGCGTCTGCGCTGGAGCAGCTGTGGGCCTATCACGAACAATGTCGCGCGGCGGTCACGACAGTGTCGGATTGCGAGTACTGGGCTCTGAACGACCTCAAGGTCATCCCTACCGTCTTCTTCGACCCGCGCATCCCTCCACCACCCTCCGTCTTCAGCTACCATGCGCGCTGCTGCACCGTCGCGATGTCCGCCTCGGATCTCCCAGAGTACCACGTCAAGACGTGGTTCCTCCCCTTCCTCGCACGACTAGGAGAGCTCCTTGCTATCAAGCCGTCTGGAGAAGAGCTTAGCTTCACGGAGTGGAATGGGCTGTTCTCGGAGAGTGTCGCGCAGGCGAAACGGTGCTCGCGCTGTGGGACGCATGCGTTTGATATTCTGCGGATATATAGCAAGAGCGCGATTTCGCGTGCGGGGTCCCTTGTCGACAATGTGAGTTGTTCAGTACAAGACATTGTCCTGGAGCAGTGACTCATAACTAGACTTCCAGGTTGAACTGGAGTTCCGTCCGCTGTGAATTATATTACCCCGAGTTCGTCACATATACCCTTTTCGTGAGTGCCTTCTTCGTCGGTGTTCGCCTCGGATTTTTGCAATGTGCTGATGATTTGCTCTCGCAGTCTGGATTGTACTTCATGTATTGTATTTTGCAGGACTCTGTCACGGCAATATAAGTTTCAGGAATATCTTGGATGATCCAGTTCGCATCTTCCCAGTGAACGTTGCGGCGAGACGCGGGCCAAATGACAGTCTCCGAGCTAGATGGGAGCCATGCAGTGGCCCAACACGTTGCTGCGACGGAGTGCTGACGGCCTAAGTCTTCTTGCTCTGACCCTCGCTAATCCTGTCTTCGGACTCTGATCCGATATTGACGGGTTTCTGGGACACCTTTGCGGAAACAATGTGGCAAACGTAGTCAAGACTCAAAGACGCCACTGCGTTTGACGCTCATTCTCTCAGTTTCCGTATTTCATGCCGCTGCCCCTCGACTTTCCTCTGTATTCGTCGTCAACGAGGCTGTTGGTGACTACGGAATCAGATGGACCGAGATGCAAGATCTTGTCAACCAGACGTGCATTTGGTGAGTGGTCAGGTTGTGTTACCTCGGGTCAAAGCAACATGAAGCTGAGGAAAACACTAGCAGAGGTCTATTGCACCCCCATGTTTCATCGGTCTTGTGAACCATTTCTGACGTAGGAACTTCCATCGACTCTATGTCTTGTCGAGAGACTGCTACGGGTCTCAGTGAATGAGGTCTTGGCGGCCGAGATATGCTTAGGACGGGCGAAAGATGTCAGAGATGTGTAGCGAGTCTCAATCAAGTAAGTTTGAGCAACATTGCACACACCCCTTTACATCTCTCGTGGCATCTTTGAGAAAAGTACTGACATGGTCGTAGGCACTTAGATATACAGAATGCTCTTGGACGACGCAGCGCTATAAGACCCTGCAAGCTCACGGGTCTTGCTTCTCCCTGCGATCACGCCACTCTGCTCACAATATGTCTCACATTCCTCTACCACGACTGGGAGTCTACGCCGTTGCTCATGAATCCGAAGCTCCAGCCACCGACGACTACATTACGATCGTAATGATACATGGTATTGCGTGGCATGCAGGTACGGACCTCACGTCCTCAGTATATACGCCAAGGAGCTATATCTCGTGAACCATGTGGACATGGATGTAGAGCTATGAGCTCCCTTCTACAGTGAAGAGCAACGGCCTGTCGGTGGCCACAATGTGCTTGCTATGGCGAGAGAGGGGTGAAAACAGACCCAGGCAGAGGATCTCAGAACGGATACAGTGAGTACGACAACCTTGTGGTATTTCGCAGACCCCTTACCTTGTTCGCGACATCTTCGGATTTTTTTAGATATGGTACTAGTCCATACATGCATAAGGCCGGGACGCCGCGCGGGGAAGTATGTTACTGTATAAGAGCTCTCGAAACATCTGATCCCCTCGTCCCCACCACGACTTCAGCTCAGCATGTCTGAGACCGCTTTACCACGGCTGGGGGTTTATGCCATTGCTCATGAATCTGAAGCTCCTGTCACGGACGACTATACCACGCTCGTGATGATCCATGGTTTTGCCTGGTGCGGAGGTGCGTCTCGACTGCATCTCATCTTTGCGATTGCACCAACTGACGAGCTCTTAGGGACGTTTCAACGCATGATTCCGTTCGCCAAGGAGAACAACTCGCGCGTCGTTTTGATCAACCGACGCGACTACCCCGAGTTAGTCTCCGTGGCTGACCTCGGTACGGAAGACAATCACCCCGAGTCAGAACCTCTTTCCCCGGACGACATCGCCAAAATGTACTCAGCCGAAGGAGTAGCCGAATTCATGAAGGAGCGAGCTAGCGACGTGTACGGGCTGCTGGTGGAGTTGATCAAGAGTGGGAGGGTAGCGGAGAAGGGTGGGATAGCTCTATGTGCTTGGTCGTTTGGCACGCAGTTCGCCAATGCCTTACTTGCTCATGCTTCGTCCTTATCTAGAGAGGAAGAAGTCGACGTGGTGTCTAAAATGCGCCATGTAGGCAATCTCGGTGTGTTCTTCTGTCTGTGGAACGATTTCACTCCAAGCTCACGCTCTGCATTCAGATATGCCCTCACTCTTCCTCGGATACCCTCCCAAAGACGGGTGCTGGAATCCGCTCTTGGACATGACGATCGACCCAGACGAGCGCGTCAAAATCTTCATGCGCTGGATTACCGGTTATTTCCTCCACGGAGAAACAGTCGACGAGCTTGTTCCGCGGGACTTCACGCTGGACATCCCGCCTACTCTCGACACCATGTCACCCGACGACATCGCGTCCGCAATGTATGTCAACCCAGGCTTCCCAGGCGCCTCAGACGACGTCTTATTCCGCGCTGTGATGGACTTTGGGATATGCGACAAGCTGAGGAGGCAGGCGTACCTGAACCTAGACGAAAACGATCCGTGGGCACATGTGAAAGTGCGTCATGTGTTTGGCGATCGGAGTGCGTGGTCCGAGTTCTGGGGTGCGGAGTGTTTGAGAAAAGAGATCGAGGATGAGCGGAAGGCGGGGAGACGGCCGAGGCAGGTGGAGATTGTTCGTTTACGTGGCGCAAATCACTTTGTGAGTTCCTCAAGCAGCGTTCGCATATGACACGTATATCTGATGCTGTGTCTGCCACAGGGTGGTTGGGATCAACCTAAGCGCACTCTGCGAGCACTCCTTGGAAAAAATCCTGACATGGATGATTAGAACCCATACAAAAAGTGGCCAGGGTGTATTCTGTATGACTCGTGACAACACTATAAGGATTTATGTGGTTTCGATTCGCCTGATCCACCTGTTCGCCAAATAGCTCTAGTAGTTCAAGTTCAAGTTGCATGCGTATCCGTCACTGCACGGCGTGAATCTACCAATGACTCGCAGGCAAATGGAGCTCTGAGAATGTAACTTGTGATCCGAACGTACTCTGTTCGAGCAACTTGCGAGCAACACGACGAAGCAAAAAGACAAGTATACTGATGATGTGACCACCGCAGGGGTCGAACCTGCAATCTCCTGATTACTTGATCGTAGTCAGACGCGATGCCATTTCGCCAGGCGGCCGATACCGAGACAGTCAACCTGCTAACTATGTTTGGAGAAAATGGAATTATCCCTTGCAGACTGGACTTGCGCCAACTTGCGCCTCAGTTTAGGATATCTGTGACAACGAGAACGTCGCCTGTGT
>RWJN01000422.1:8461-30194 GCA_004332605.1 Steccherinum ochraceum
GACTAGTCCTTTGACGTCTCACAATGAAGGGCGACGGCTTTCCTTGCCGGCCTATCAATGCAGCCAACATGCCTGTCAGCACTCGTCGCGGCGCAAAGAAGGCTACAGAAGGCCACTCACTCGACAGTATCCTCCCTCTCGAGCCTACCACTCCCTCAGAGCCTCCGACGAGCGCAAAACGTCGCCGAGTGACGACAAGGGGCTCCTCATGTCCATCTCCCACAGTCATCCGTGCTGAAACCAACGACGACGGTGTCGATCCCCCATCTGCTTGAGTTTCTGTCACTCATGGTGTATGATGCCCCAGATCTTTCCGACAACTGAGCACCCAGCTACGGAGAGCTGCGTGATCCTGACCCCATCTACGTCACTCGGGCTTCGCTATGGTCGTGGCTTCAAGAAAGCTCACATGGTCAAGTGGCTTGGTATCGACCGGCATCTTCAGGATGAAGTGCCCGCCAATGCTGCCCAGAAGCGCGGCGCAAAGGAAGAAAAAACGTTGCGAAGCTACCACGCAGGAAATTGTTGAGAGACAACTTGCTACTGGGTCGGTCGGTAAGCTGCTGGAAGACGAGCAAAGGGAAGTAAAGGCCGAACTTACCAAGCTTGGCCAAGGACATCTCTCGTGTTCGATTCCTCCCTATTCCTCCCCCCTTGAACGGATTTGGTGACAGAGGCAACGACAGCAGCACGTCCTTCTCGCTATCAGCAACGTTGCCCACTGAATCTGAAGCACCCCTCACCAACCCTGAAGACGATGTTGATTTGGATCCCAGCGAGTACAAGAAAAATTCGGCAGACGATAGCGAGAAAATGGACGACGGCGGTTCAGGTCGTCGTCGGGTGAGTCAAGGAGGACAGACAGCACACGAGAGGAGAAGAGTGGTAACAGCAACGTCAACGCAGTGGTCGGTGTCGCGCCGTTGACAGAACGTGTGTTATGATCAGCGCTCGACTGGTACAATCAAAGTACATTTCTCTGAAGTATCAGGCAATCCAGTGGGCGAAGAACAGTGTGAGCAGGAGAATAGAAAGTAGCTGTATTGACGTGTTATCAGGAATTGAGATGACTGTTGGCCGAGAATCTGAACATATCGCTTTGGCGCTTTGTCACTGAGTATCATTAATCATGAATCATTCGCAGTCCATGCATGCATGAATAGCAGCAGTTCGTAGACTGCGTAGACGCGTAGACAGGGGGACAGGGATCGAAATTGCGAAATTGCGAATAGACGTCGAGCTTATACATCAACCACGGACAACATAGAAGCCTCCTCCACACTCCTCTGCACCAGATTGAGGCCAAAGGACCAGGGTATTCTTGCACGCGATCTTGCACTCGTTGTCCTTGAACCCCTCGCAGACGAATTTCAACCCATGCTTCGTGGCACTCTCTTTGCGCTCTCTATACTCTTTGGCTCCCGACCAGGCATATACTGAGCCACAACTGTCGCATTGCAACGGAAGCCACCGGCCGTAAGGGCGAACATTTCTGTCCGACCAAAAGTAAGTGCAAGAGCTCGTTGGAGTTACCTCAACTACACTGGTTTCTCTCCAAAAGTGCATGTGGGACATTGGTAGCATCGTCTTGTCGTCTTGAGGCCTTCCAAGGAGCACAGCAGTGTTGACGTGCTGCAGAATACTCGGGATAGCCGACTGGGTGAAGAACACTGAGGCGGTGTAGCAAAACATCCGGTTAATCCCGTAACTGTGAAGACGCAATAGAGCGATAGAGCAGCAAATAAGTGAGAATATATATATATGTATGTATATATAGATACTACCTTTTGACGACCTCAGTGAGCTTCTTCCTCGGCTCGGGACGGCTCAAACCCCCACAGGTCAGCATGAACATATGGGTTGTGATTGGCCGAAGACTCTCTAGAATACCATCGCCAATGACGCCTTTGAAAAACTGAAAGTCAAAGGTTAGATGCCTGATATCGATGTTCACCTATACAGCCTAGATTCACGTACCTCGGGTATATCGAGAGCGCCTCCTTCTTCATGGAACAAGTCCCCTCTTTCATCGTCCGAATGCGTGAGCACAAAAATCAGCACGAACGTCGGCTGAAACCTGGAAGTCGTACAGTAAGCGGAGGGTTCAACACAAGGGGAAAAAGGCAGACGACTCACTGAGCCAGATTGCTTTTCGCGCGGGTCAGAAGGCCCTTATGCGAGGCGTTCAATTTATCGGTATAGATATCGAAAGGTATCGTGATTTGCATCACTCGATCCGGACATTGACGATATGCCTTCCGAAGGGTCGAGTACACCACAGTCGGCGGCTCACCGTCCGGAGACAGCGCGCGCAGGTGGTAAGTCATGATCGCAACTTTTGGGAACACGTAACGCATATTCCTCGCAGACGGCTCTGTACATGCCACTGGTAGACCCTGAGGATAACAAGGCTCTAAGTTGCCTCGCTTGTCCTTCAACCATAAGACCTGACGGAATGATCAATAAATCACTGACCCCTGTAGGAGACGACTTACTAAGAAGCGAGCGTGCTTCCTTCCGTACTTTGCAAATTGACATTGAGGGCAAAGAAGGATGGTACCTGTACCCACTGGTGGTACCCCAGAACCGGACGGCACCAAAATTTGAAGCCCAGGAATACATTTACTGCACAACGCAGTTCTGGTGGGGCATTCTCCGTCTGAACAAGAAACCAGAACGTGCCCGTTGGCACAATCACGGCAGAACGCGCAAAACTAAACAAATCTCAGCCTCAATCGTGTATACGACAGCTATGGCGCGAAGCTCACGTCTGTGCCGTCGCCTTTGTCGATTCGTAGAGGCACTTCACGCTGCGCTGCTTCGCTGTCGAAAGTAGTCGACAGTGTTGGCGAAGGATGGTAGTATTGTTCAGAGGGCACATACCTTTGCTGCGTATCAATGGGTTCACGTGCGGATGTCGTCTTTTTCGGCTTATCCGAGCTGCTCTCCTTCGTCCCACGGTTACGAAGCACCTTGCGAACTTTGGGGTCGACCTTGAGACTAGACGCGCCCAAAGACTTTCGGACAGCAGAGCCGCCAGTAGCTTTCTGCGTCTTGCTGTCTGTACGTTTGTTGCTTTTTGAAGGAGCCATACTGGTCGATGAGTAAGAGAAGTAAGAAAGAAGAACCTGAAAGAGCAGCAGAGAACATACCTCAGGAGTCCAAGAGTCGGAAAGAGCGAAGGGGAGCTCAGCTGCCGCTTTGCGAGAAGATGAGACGAAGGAAGCGAAATAGAGAGTCAGAACTGACAGCAGATCAGCAGGAGTTACAGGTGACAACAACCCGACTGCGTCCAAGTCGTGTTACGGTGAGTTTGGTGGCCTGTGCTGGGCTGTGTGCTGGTGTGCTGGCTTGCTGCTGGCAGTAAGCATATAGACAGGCAGCAGCAGCGCGACGCGTTTGTCGCGTGGCTAAATATGGAGCGCTCGGGCAGTTCCGATCCCTCTGATCGGAATATCGAATGCTTCCGACCCGTCGTCGACAGATGCCTCCGGGCCGTCTGCTCCGAAACATGGGCTTCTGTCGCTGCTCTTTTGTTCTTCATTCAAAGCTTCATAGCTTCATATCCATTTCAAGGTCTCATCATCGTAGAGACACTCTACTGGCTTGGGAATCTCAGATAGTCTCGAGGACTCTACAGATGTTTGACTTATATTTGACAGTCGTCCCAAAGAATGACGTCGTTGATGGATGATTGAATACGTCGAAACTGTGAATATGCTGTCAAGGTTCAACAGAATTGGATTTTCCCCGACTTACGCCAAGCATAGGCTCACTCATACAAATTGATGGACGACAGAAACATTGAATATTGATCGTGTGCAATCACCGCGTCCGTACGGGACGGAAAGCCTAACTAGGATCATGAGATGATCGATGAGCAATTGTAACACATAAACGCATACTTCATCGGGACTGTTTCTCATCAGACATTCGTCTCAACCGAGGGATCAGGAGCTGGCGCTCTCGGTGTGCCTTCAATATCTCGACAAGAATAGGCTCAACGGAGGCCTTCAGATGCTTTCGCCACCGCTCATCGAGCGCAAGCAGCGCAGGATCTGAGGTCCGATAGAAACGCTCTGCAGCAGCCTGATCTATCGCGTCCATGGCTCCTGCAACCCATTTACGGAGAGAAGACTCCAATTCGGTGGTGGAAAGTTCAGCGGCAGAGTCAACCCGACTCTCCTGCTCGAGTTGGCGCAAGATGGAGTTGTTGGTGAGATCAAGGTAGAGGCTGGAGTGCATTTGTTCTGCTGCGAGGTGCGATGGACGTGGGGGCGCTCGTTGTCGATCGTCTGAAGCTGTAGAATGAAGCTCAAGCATTGCAAATATTGGGCGTGATCATCAGGCTCACCTTTGCGTCGTCGGGGTACCGGGACGAGCACTTCGACACACATCACATCCGAGCTATGCATATCATTTGTAACCTCCGAGATAGGGATTGGACGACGATGCGAACGTTTGGAGGCGGAACGTCTAGTCGACGATCTTGTGCACCTATCTGAAGCTGTAGGTGCCGCCCTGCTCGCCCTCTGGGAATGAAGAGACGAACCGGCTTCTGGAACAGAGCTACGTTGTATGGGGCTGAAAGCGGGGCGCCTCCCGTTATTGGGCTTGCCGACGCCAGCGGGCAAGATGCTTCCCATGCAGTCAGAGGTGGCCTCTCCATTACGCTTGGCCCGATATTCCTCAAGATGCCACTGGAGGGAGTAGCGTGCTGGCTGAGGACCAGAACAAGGCTTGTTGGCGTCATTTTTCGGTACCAAGCTGCATCCACCTTTCGGTCTCACAGCTCGGCAGGAGTCGCAAGTCAGACCGAGCATAATTGTAAACGTGCAGGGGAGCGCCAAGTTATGGCAGCTAGTGCACGGACGGGCCTGTGCGGAGTTTAGCAATCGCGATATGAGGAGAAACATCAAGTGGAGAGCTACTCGCCGCTGGGAATGTTGAACCTAGAACTCTCAATTCAGCCTCAGTGAGATCATCAATTCTACCAACGTCGAAGCTGCCCTGCAACAGACTCGGTACTTTAAGCGAAGAATCACTCCCAAAACCTGCTGGATCGCTCCGAAATGAAGATCCATATGAGAAGACAGATGCCGCCGACGGGGCGGAAGGCGCGTCGATTTTATTGCTAGATGAGATTCTCTTGGGGTCTACGGAAACTATGGCTTGCGACGAGTTGTTTGTTGCGCCGACCACGGTGACCGGAGGTCGGTCAGACTCTGACATCTGTTAGACCTTTGTTCATACAGCAGGACGTGATAAACATACCTGCGAAGAACCTTGCGAGCTCCTGCTCGGTTGGCAACTCAGCAAAACACCTCATTTGGCTTCCTCTCCACACTTCGTCCTTCAAATGATTGTTGTACACGCTTTGATCCCATTGGGGGGTTCGAGCGGCTTTGATTGCGGCTCGCAAAGTGTAGTGATGCTGAGGATTGGGCAAAGACAAGTAGAAGGCCTTCACATCCAATTTCTATAATAAAGCGCAATAAGCGTTAAGCGAGATAGAAACGGAAATGACGACGCACGAGCTTCTCGTGCACCATAGAGCCCCAAGAAGCGAAATCTTTTGAGTCCGCCGCTGGTTGAGTTTCGAGCTCTTTGGCTAGCCAGATGGCCGTACGAACGAGCTCAAGCTCTGCGGCGGCCAGAGATGCGAGATTGAGCGCGACGGCGGGCATGGTCGGTGGTCGGTGGGTGCTCAATGCTCACGACAGTTAACGAACCGTGTCATACATTTTGGGGGTGTAGACGAGGTGGAAACGTGTTTATTCGCCCCGGACTCCCACGCCGGCGCTCGAGGGCAACCACGCACCGGCCGATCTGCGTTATCGATCGAGATTATCGCCTCACGCCCACGGTCGCGCTCGACGCCTTCCCTCCCTCCCACGACGACTTCCCCCTAGCCTCTCTCCTACTCAACGGCGAGCCCAACAACGAGGACTGCGCTGGACACCGTCCCCACCGACACCTTCGATTATCGGCGCCAGATGGACGGCCGTGGCTGGAGTCCCCGCACGCAGATGGATGGGGAGCGAGGCGGTTGGATCTATGTGGCTTTTTTCGGTGCGTCGTGTTGTTCGTTCGCCCACACGTTCTCGCATCTGGAGGCTAACGCACACCACTCTCCTGCCTTCCAGGTTTCCCCCTTCCCCTCTTGAGGTGACGCACATACAATTAGAACGACTTATCAAGAGCATTAACATCGGCGCGGTACGTACATTAGAGAGTGAACTAAACTAATTACCGGATACTAACTAAAGGGCTGTGTGGTAGATGGCTTTCGAGAACAGAGAAGCGGAGATTTGAAGGGGACAGTCGGAAACATGAGTGAGCCGTGGAGTCGAGTGAGTCTTGAGCGGCGCGAGCACAGTACCGGTCAATCCGTCTGATCCATCGCGTCCTCCGGAGCCGCAGCATCATCAACATACGACTGCATTTCCGCCCATTGCTGCGCCTCCAGGTCGTTCTCCAGGATCTTCAGCCATACCTGCGCAACCTGCTTGGCCTTCTGATATACAAGCCCTTTCCCGTTCTTCGAATACCGAAAGCGACCTGCGGCAAGCTCACCGTCAAGATCATTCCTGAAGTATGCGCGCGCTTGCTTGGCCAGGTTGCCACTGCTCGTGCCTCGGTCCCGGGATATTCGTGAACGTCATGCGGTCACCGGTTGCGAGCGTATACTGGGACTGGGACCAGAAGGCGTCGCCCCCCCCCCCCCCCCCCCAGCCGGTCTTTCTCGTCAATCAATGATGAACTAGGATACAGAGTGAACCGGATATGGTGAGTACACATACGCCCACTTGCGCACATCAGAACACTTACCTTCCATTGACCGCACTGCTTCCGGATGCGCCCACTCTTCCCGTACTAGGTCCTTTCGCGCCCTTCGAGGAGCCTCGCGCGCTGCCACCGGACACCTTCCGGGATTCGCCTTCCCGTGCACGATAGATGTGGGACTACAAGCTGAGTGGGATCCTCCGACCGTTGAGCATCAAACTCTCCGAGTGTTCCTTGTCCCAAGCGGCCAAGAGGCCGTCAATGTCCTTGTAGTAGTACTGCATGGGCGGCGGCGGGACTCGGCGCACGTCGTAGATGTGGACCAAATTTTCCAGAGTCACCTGCGCCTGGTACTGCTCTGGGATCTGCTCCGGTGGTATTTTCTGATCACGCGGCTGGTGTTCGATGGGACCCAGTGCAGCAGCTAGATCTGTTGAACGTGTGGGTGGGAGGTCGGCACTATCTTCAGTGGTTGTAGAGGATTGTGGGTCAGTACCATCATTGCGAAGTTTGGAATCTGACGTGACGGTGTTTGTTACAGTAGCTTCAAGACGCGTCAACGAGCTGTTCAAGCGGTGGTCCATGTCTGCGAGCCGCCGGTTCATGGCACGCAGCAGCGCGTTCTAGTCAAGCTCTCGTCAGCAAGCCACTATCACACCCGAAGCATTGAGAGGTACGCACATTCTGTAGCTGATTTGGGTCCTGCGAGCCAGTCGGATCCTTAACGGGCTCGTCACCACCGGCAGCTGACATCATTGCTTGCAGATCATTCGTGTTCTCGTCGTTGTTGCTAACGGGAGCCGGAGCCGGTTCTGACTCGCCGCCGATTGGTAGTAGTGCTGCTGCGTTCGCCGCCGCCGCCGCCCGTTTTTCGCTATCGGCGCAGTGGACAAGCACAGCGGTAACTTAGTCGCAACAGAAAGGATTGGCACGTGCAGATAACACTGGAGGTCGGTACTCACCCACTGGCGGTCTGCTTAGAGTGTAGGCTGACAGACAGCCTGGACAGGACGGGCGTCCCTTAGCGTAACGGTTGTTGTACACCGTTGGTTGGCTAGCATCCGGCACATCAAACTTCGCCGCCGTCCTCAGGGCGGACAGTGCGTTCGCTCGCTTGCCTTTCGCATCCCCGCGTTCCTTCTTCTTCACGGGCTCGAAGAGACTGAGTGCAGAATTATTGATAGTAGTTAGTGTCTTGACACCTTCGTAGTTGAACGTACCCACTCGTTCCAATCGGTGCGCTTGTTAGCGAAAGCTGTCAAGCGCTCGATCACTTGGTCGCGGCGTCCCGAATTCGGCAGCCCATAGCTCTTCAGAATGGGCCGTAACACTTTCAAGGTCATGTCGTTGGTGCTGACATAAGTGGTTGGTGAGTTTACGTATTCCATCAGCGAGGAGAGAGCAGCCACTCACATCGTCAATGAGTAGACTTTGATCTCAGAGCCTTCCTCAAGCTTCTGTCCGGCACTAGGGAGTGTCAAAAGACTCAAAACCACTGGCGGTAGCTGCTTCTTGGGTGAGCCTCTCATCTCCCTGATGTTGTTCCCAGGTATACTGATTGTTAGGTATTGTAGGACTGGGTGTGTAGAGCAGGAGAATGCGAGTTGTTCGTCGTGGTTCAAGGGGGCTGACCGGCGCCAGGGAGCGGACGCCGATCGTATTCACATCCGTCGAGACTCGGTCAACACCAATCAAGGCAACAGCGGATGCTAACGACCATAGTCGCGGCGTCGCTAGTCGGCGCTCATATGCTAGTAGACTGTTCCATGTCCTCCTCTCTGCCCCTCCCTTCCTCCCCGCCCAACTGTCCCTTCGTCGTACTTCAAAGCGCTGTCATATTTCACGCTATACATGGAGCCGAAACCACGCAGCGAAGATGAACAGGTCTTTTACGGCCCTCTGCCATAGCCACAGATTGTGAACATGGCCGGGGCCACTCAAATTCTCAACGAAGCCTTGTCGACCGTTGCACAAGACGCCGTCGACGAAGAGGACTTGGAGGAGACTGAAGCCCATTATAATGGGATCGAGCTGGATGCAGTCGTTGATGCGAGGCTGTCGGCGGGTCAGGATGATGACGTCCCCGGCAGTGGCGAGGATACGCACGAGGCGAAACGCCAGAAGGTGCAGACCAACGGTGCGAATTCAGAGACGACCGAGATCTTGTTTGATCGCCTCAGGGTGGTGTCGAAGAATGTTGTCACCCCTCAAACCCTAGATGACTGTGCACGGTGCGTACTCGGCGTAGATCTCTCGCAGTACAAAACAGTTTTTGATAATTTTTGTCAGCTTGTGGAAGCAGTTTGTCGAATTCTGCATTGAGATGCAGTGGTTCAAGACTGAGCACGAGATGTCAAAGGACCTTCCCGCGCTCGACCCCAACATGCCTATGTACATCTGTGTTTGGATCATGTCAAAGTGAGCTGCATACATTATTCATCGTAGGCCAACCACTTACAGAGGGACAGATGCGATGAACTGGACCCATTCACAGGCGAAGATGCGCTCCGCCATGACACGCAAGTGGGGCCGCGAGCTTGACTGTGGCACGTCGCCTTGGATAGACCAGCCAACCATTGCCGGAAAATCCCTCGGTAATCCCTCAATGTCCACGACGGTGGCCCAGTACATCGTCAGCCTTGGGCGGCGCAAGGTGAGTGCTTCTCATGTTTGCCTGTTGACTTTCTTCAGTCACACTGAGCTGTCCTTCACAGGTCCGCGCGGGGTATGCTCCCATCAGTGCGCGCGCTATGTGCGAGCAGACCGTGAAGAACCTTCACAAATTCAACGCCGATCTCCGAAAGCTCCCGGAGAACATCACCTTCAGCAACAAACGCAAGATGGAGCAACCCGAGGAGTGGGCGGGCTTCCATGTTCGTATGATGCTACAGCTTTTGTACACGGTGTCGAATCTCGATGCTCCGCCTCTTGAGGTATGATGAGGCGCTGCGCATCATGTGGACGGATCTTGTGTTCGAAACGGCTCCCGATAGCCAGCTTCGCGTACGTTCCACAAGACGCGTCAAAACGGAGGTGAGCGAATCATTTGAACTTGAATCTGCCCACACAGTGACTTAATGACCGTCGTACAGGTATCCTGCCGTTCTATCTTTACCTGAACGATGACAAGCCATGGATGTGTCCGCTGCGCGCGTTTGCCATATAGCGTCGCTGCCAGTCGCTGCATAGACGAACTCGGTCTTGACTATAAGGCCTACATCTTCCGTAAGCAAGTTGTGCGTGACCGTATCAGCAGCAACTCGGTGGACGCTATGGTGAAGTTCACTTCCGTTCTTCTTGTGTATGATTATAATGCTCACGTACTGTTCACAGACATTGGAGGCAGTCCTAGAATGCTTCCGTAACAATATCTCCTTGACATTGGTATTGATCCTCGACCCTACGGCACCCATTCTTTCCGTCGCGGCGGCTGTCAGTACCTCGCCATGGTTGAACGTTGGCCGATTCGCAACATCTGCACG
This sequence comes from Steccherinum ochraceum, assembly GCA_004332605.1. NCBI lineage: Eukaryota > Fungi > Basidiomycota > Agaricomycetes > Polyporales > Steccherinaceae > Steccherinum > Steccherinum ochraceum. The sequence goes on from RWJN01000422.1 coordinate 18,730, forward strand.
TGAGGAGGTTGGGCTCCGGACTTCGACAATCCAGGCACCATCTTCAAGCACCTGCTTTCTTTCCACAATAACCCCTTCCTTTACTGGTCTGACTATTTCAACCGCTATCGCACTAGCAGAGTTTTATGTCCTCATTGCCTTCGGTCTTGCGGTTGTGCTTAAGACCCGAATCTCACTCGCGTTCATGTATTGTATCTACGTTTTCCCAAGCTCAAATATTCTTCGGTAGCCTTGTCTCTGTTCAGTCTTCAGCAGGCTCTCACAAAAGGGCAGTTATACCAATGAAAAAGAGAACCAATGATTAATGCTCTCGAACTCATTACGCTCTATCATGAAAAGAAGTCTACAGCTCATCATGCGAATGAGTCCGGTCCTCCTCATCGTCCCCACCAGGCTTGCAGTTCCCATCACCCAGTAATGCCAGTAGTCGGGCCCACAACACTGCACTTCCTGCAACTTCTCCAGCTCGTCTGTGCTCGCGCTCAGTTCGTTCTCATAATCTCCTTGACAATCTCCAGGATCTTCTTCTTGTCGTCGTCCGAGACCTTGCCGGCAAGCCCTTCTTGGTCGCCGAGTCAGGACTTGAGGCTGTAGACGAAGGACGAGAGGCTTGTGAGGGTTACGACGCGCTTGCGCTGAGCGTCGTCCTCTGCGGGGAATTCCACGACTTCGCAGAGCATGCAATCAATCCCCTCCATGAGAGAGGCGGCTCTTCATGTTCTTATTTGTGATGGACTCGGATTTGTCACTGAAGTCGGTATAGGCCATGTTAGCATAGAATGAGACAAACGATGAAGAAACGAGAACTTACGTTTCCTTATCGGCAGCCTTGACGTAGACTCCTTACGAGCAAGAATAGCTCTGGTGGTGAGACACTGTGTTTGGCTAGACCGAGGCAGACACACGCGAGATGGAGAGGAGAGCAGAGGGAAGCGGACCAAGATGCGCATGCGACGAGTGTGGTAATGGACAGGATGTATGGATGGGTGAGAGAGAAGATGAAGAAGAGCGATGCGAGCGTGTCTAGAAGCTTGTGAAAGGAAAATGTGTACAGAGAGACGGGGAATGGTAGGCCTAAACAAGGAGAGGAAAGGCGGAAATGGGACTTGTATGACGCAAATGTATACACCAATGGGAGAAGCGGAACACGAGTGTGGAAGAGGCGAGCAACAGGATACGTGTCATGCGAGGAGAATGGATGGGAAAACGAAGAACAGCAACAAGAAAAGATGACCTGGGTACATCATGCAACAAGCTCGAGTGGATGAGAGGCAAGGATAGGGAAGGAAGGTATGACATGCGCGGTGTGAACAGAAGCATGTGATCGTCCATTGACAGTGGGTGCGAGAATGTCCGATGCAAGAATGTGGGGGGAAGCGGCGAGTGCGGTATACATGATCAGCCGCACAATTGTAGTACGTCTACATAGGTGGTGCTGAAGGGGAACTCATCGATGATCGTTGAAAGTGGGACGCAACGGAAGGGGCAGACATGGAATCTCGGAGTGATTGCTTAATGACGAGATAGCTGAGAATGGTAGCTCAGAGGCGGAGTCATTGCTCATACGACACCGCTTTGAGCACCTGTATTCTGAACCGTCGTAATCCGATGTGTCGCCGTTGGAGTTTGGCAATGCGTCCTATGCAACGGTGGGCTCCTCGAGGTAGTCCCAGCAGCGGCACCGGTAGCGACAGCCTCCTTGGAGAGTTCCTTGCCGAAGTACTCCTTGAGGAGTTGTTGGACCTTGGGAATACGAGTGGAACCACCGACCAAGACGACCTAGAAATCCGAAAGTTAGAAAGGGGAATACGGCGAGAGCAAGCGAAACACACCTCGTTGATGTCCCCCTTCTTCAAATTGGCGTCGTTGAGCACTTGCTCAACGGGCTTCATGATCTTGCAGGACAAGTCCATGTTGAGCTCCTCGAACTCCGCGTGAGTGAGAGTCTTCGAGAAGTCGTTACCTTTCTCGAAGAATTCAATTTCAACACGAGTAGACCGTAGATGGCTGGACAGAGCACGCTTGGCCTTCTTGACCTCGCGCTTGAGGTTTCGAAGGGCCTTGAGGTCGCCAGTAACGTCGGTGCCGGTCTTCTTCTTGTACTGCTCGATGAAGTAGTCGATGACACGGTTGTCGAAGTCCTCACCACCGAGATGGGCGTCACCAGCGGTAGCCAAAACTTCGAAGACACCGTCGTCAACGGAAAGGAGAGACACATCGAAGGTTCCTCCGCCGAGATTGTAGACAATGATCTGGGACTCTCCGTCCTTGGTCTTCTTGTCAAGACCGTAGGCGATAGCTGTGGCGGTGGGCTCGTTGATGATACGAAGGACGGTAAGGCCGGCGATAGTGCCGGCGTCCTTGGTAGCCTGACGCTGAGCGTCGTTGAAGAAGGCGGGGACAGTGACGACGGCGTGGGTGACAGGCTTGCCAAGGTAGGCCTCGGCGGTCTCCTTCATCTTCCACAGGACCATGGCGGAGATCTCCTCAGGAGACTGTGCACATCGTTGAGTATGATCGAGAAGGACATCAAAGAAAAAGACTTGCCAATCGTGAAGTTCACCCTTGTGCTTGACCTGAATAGCGGGCTTGTCATTCCTCTTGACGACCTTGAAAGGCCTATAATGACATGATCAGAAAGCGAAGAAAACAAGTGAACATGCGACATGCCAGTGCTTTTGGGTCTACGACCGATAAGACGCTTGGCGTCGAAGACCGTGTTTTCGGGGTTGGAGTGGTAGGCATTCTTGGAGGAATCACCAACCAGACGTTCCTCGACCGAAAAGGAGGCCGATGAAGGAGTGATACGGTGACCCTGGTCGTTTGCGATCGCATGAGCGTCGCAATTCAGGAGAATTGAGATAAAAAAGGGGGGGCTCACCCTACACAAAAGTAGGTAGTACCCAAATCTCTAGAGCATGTATGAGAACTCAGACTAGAAAAGCAAGAAGCAGATGACGCACCGATACCGATGACTGTTCCATACTCGAACTGGATCTGAGTAGTCTTCGGGTCCGCGCAAACACCGATGGGGCAGAGACAGAGGATGACGACGAACGCGACAAAGAGCAAAGAAAGTGTGGACGCAAAGCGTCTGGCTTGGGGTTTTGTCGAACGGCGGGCTCTCCAGCTTGGTGACGACCCACGGATGCTAACGAAAGAGACTATCGACATTTATCAGTACCTGGGTCTGAGAATTGAGGAATTGAGAGGTAAAGACACTTACTCTACAGCCAGCATTGGCAGCCAAGAGCTGATGAGGTGGCACCAGCTGCGTACGTGCAAGAGATCCGCCCGGACAGACGAGCCGTTCCGCTCACTGCATGATGACCACTCGGGCGGTCATGTAGCGTTGTCGCTTTGCGACAGCTTCCAGGCCTCTGCAGCCATAGGTTTGCTTGAGTGTGGGTGATGACGACACAACAGTGGAGGAAGAGAACTAGTGAGACTCTGAGAGCGCGCCCGCCCGCAAAGGGCACTGGAATTCGAACTTCGCTTTGTCAGAGCGCTTACAAATGGAGAGCAAACACACTGCCGAAAAGGCAGACAAACGCAAAAACAAATGTGATACAGCGGTATCGATGCCGTTAGATGTCAAGAATAGCTAACAATACATTGCATAAAGATATCAAGTCACATACAAAGAGACAAAACCTCGTGAAAAAGTCAGTCACAATCAGTCGAGTCCATCACCTCTGGGTAGTAGCTCAAGAGAATTTCGACAACTTGCGCTGGCAAAGTGTTGCTCGAGGCCGAAGCGGCGTACGCTGATGGTTCACCGAACACCTCGACTTCAGGTGGACCTGGGTTGCCGGCTGTAACAATGGCGGAGACGGGAGGAGTGGGGTTGAGCTTGGCGAGCATGGTGGCATCAAGCTCTTGTACAATGGGCCTGTAGGGAATCTGCACGCGTAAAGACTTGTGCTGCATGACCCTGGTCTCGTCGTTGACTCGGCTGACCGTGTGAATGGGTGGAGGGTGACCTCTGGCCTCGCAGCAATCCTGAAACATCAAGCCATCAGTCAACAGCATTAGTAGTACGGTAGAAGATACATACCTCAATGTCGATGACGTCGGCATCGTGCCAAGGACGCCTAGCTTTCCAGATAAGCTCGCGAAGGAGACACCCTGGCCAGAGCTACTTGTCGAACTGTTTGACGATCCCAGCGGGGGTTCCGAAGGTGAAAAAAGTCTCGCACAGCCGTGCGAGATGCTTGTAGTCTAGGCGAGGGTCGCACACGGTGAACTGGTAGCTTTCCCCGAAAGGAAGTGGTGAGGTGACCGGGCGAGCGTAAGCGAGGACAATCGCGGGATCAGGAAAGTCGTCAGCGACCTGCAATGCGATGGATGGGTACGTGCGACCGATGAGGCCGCGGACGTCGTAGCGCAAGCAGCAGCGGAGCCTTGTCCGCCATGTCTTGAGATATGCGGTGAAGTCGGGGCCATCCGAGGCCAACGCCTTCTCTAAAAGCGCATCACCAAAGCCGTAACGCGCAAGCCTGACGGCGGTCGTACGACCGCACTTGTTTAGTCCTTTCTAGAATCCGCCGCGGGTCATATACATGTCGTTCTCCATGGATTCGTGAGAGTCTGGTCACATGGACGTTGCCGCCGTCGGCCTTGATGCTCGGGCTAGTTGATAGAGTGGTCAGTCAGAAGAGTCGAAATACAAGCTGAAGGCTCAGTGAACATGACGTACTTGCGAATAATGACGTCCGCTCCGAACACCAAGGTGTCGCTGTCGTCGGTAAGGATGGCGTCAGTGATGCCTTGCTGCTGCATGAAGGCTAGCTCGGCCTCCGCTTCACCAGGAGCCTGTAAAGATCGGTGAGATTGAAAGTTGACGCGTATGAAGTCACTGAAAGACGTACTTGATGGACGTGAAAATCAAAGCCTTATGCGAGTGTCTCGGCTCCATGGGTAAGGAAGTGATCCGCGGTAAGAACCTTCTTGCCTCAGCTTGCCTCGCTTGAAAGCAGGGCGTTGATCACCGTCGAAAACGAGAATAGCAATCTTCGGAAGGCAATGCAAACGGGCCAGGCGGTAGAAAATAAGGTGGAGCTCGGGGTTTTCACCGCTGTGTGCGTGTCCGAAGCGGAAGGGATGCTGGGACTGGCGGAACCATATGCTGAAAATGTCGTTGTCGAAGCTTGACTGTGTTGCCCATCGAAACCACGAGAACGAGCACGACGACGTACCTGACATCGATGCCAATTCGATAGCCTCGGATGCCCTCGTACCCGCCGTCGCCTTGCAGTCCTTCAGTAAACTCGCTGAGCGAGCACAGTTGTTCTGCCGCTTTGACAAGCTAGTAACGATTATAGTTAGCCTAAAAACCGAGATAGACAGCACATAAAGGCACTTACCGGCCAAAGCTCCGGTATACCCATTGCAACGGATGCGATAGCTCACAGAGAGCACGAAAAAATCATTGTCGTTTGAAGAGCGGCGGGCCCGGCCAGAGAGTTGGGGTGGATGGTGAGCGGCGGCGGCGGCGGCGACTACGACAGGTAGAGATGGTGGTGAGCAAGAGAGGTCGACGACAAGAGGCATGGCGAGTTCGAAGGAGGGAGGAGGAAGGGAGAATTGCCGAGTAAGTACATGCATCCGTGGCCCTGCCTTCTCCTACCTATGTCCGATCCATATGCGGACGGACGGTAGTGGCCAAAAATCCGGCCCTGGGTACGATCCTGATGCGGACAGATGGGCCGAAAAATCGGCGGACGTCCGATCTCACGTGAGGACGCCGAGGCCCTAGTCGGGCGCGAAGTTCGATCCCATCTGAGGACGGATGTGGCTCTGACTGGTTGGTCCCTCCCACCACGCGGCTACCGACGACCGACTCTATCGCTTGCTGAAAAGCTGTATACCCTCACCGAACTCCGCTCTCGATCTCGCTCTCGCCAGCACGAACACGAGCACGATCTAGATATGCTCCTCAACGTCAACTCCGTTGTGTTGGTCGGCGCGCTGTCCCATTGACCAATGGCAACGTCGCCACCAACCGCATGCGAGCGCCTCTAGGCTCGTCTCTCTCTCTCTCTGAAACATATTTTCAGCTCGCTATGGCTTCGCGTAGGTAGGAGCATCCAGATCTCAGCTATGCACCTTGCTCAAATCTATGCTCTAGTATACTTTTGGAAGCAGGAGTTCAATCGGGCCAATCCTTGGACCTCTCAGGACGCACTGAATTTGGTATCCAGGCGGTAATAGGGTCTTACAGAGTGCTCGCGTCGAGCTCAGCGAGAATCGGCTTCTTCGAACTCTGTGCGTATGTCTGGTTCGTTTTTTGCTGTCGATCTGACTCGATCGTCGTGCTAGTATCCACCGGGACTAACTCGACACGGCAGACGTACAGTGGCCGGTGTGACGGTCTCTGGCCGTTTTGTTCAGGACATTGCCTCTTGCGACACCATCCTCTTCCCCCTACCGTTCTCTACCAGAACCACATACTGTTCTTCCGCAAACCGCGCATTCCACTGTCGTTCCCGCCTTTTCCTATTGCAAATGGGGCGACACACTACTCGCTGTGAGCAATGCAACCGCGACCAGCGACGAATCAACATCTGACATCTCTCTAGCCCACCCATTCCTTAGGCCACCCGCCCCCACGGCGTTCGTCAACACTCAACATTCGTTTGTTTTCCTAGCGTTCCTCTTCCTTGTCTTCTCGGTGTGCCTCTCGGTGTATTGGCTTCGCGATTTCCTTTGCATTCTCTCTCTCGACGCCGGTCAGAACAATGTCGCTCTTGCGTTCTCTCTGATCGTCGTCGAGGTGCTTATTTTTTTCTGCGTTATTTGTGAGTTTATCTCAGTACCTGCACATGGATATCCCGCATGACACTGACTATGATTGCTATATTTCGCAGCATATTCCTTGTTTCCGGAAGTCCCGCCAGTACACCGTGTCCTGCAAGCACCTTTGCGGTATCGACGGACTCACTTTTCCCACATGAGGCGTCGGCACCTACGCCGGCTGGTCGCGTTGACCGCAATGCTTTCCACGATTCATACCTCCACTCCGTCCTCTCTACCTGATGCTTCAACGCTCTCAAATGAGAGTTCAACGACGCTGGCGAAGCTTTATAACATGCGCGGCCGGCTAGTTGGTGGTAGTGGCAGCAACGGCTCCTCGACATCCTCCTCCTCCGTGGGACCCCCCGTAGCTATCGACCTCACGGATTCCGAAGCTGAAGATCCGGCGGATGCGCTCAAATCAGCGGAATGGATTGGTTGTGGCAAGGTCTGGGTTGAATTTGAGATGCCTCGTAGCGTCGTCAAAGCAAATTCCCGCGCCCGTTCAGCTCCTCCTTCCGCCATAGATGCTCTCTTCCCATCCCCTCACCTTCCCGTCTCTCAGTTCCTCGCGCTGTTGGCGCAGACTGATACAACATCCTCTCATGATCGCGGGCGCCCGTATCTCCAGAACGAAGCTCCCAACATCCTAACCGATGCCTCCAACCCCGACGAGTTCAAGGCCTGTATTACCAACCTCTGCCAACCCTCCTTCTATGATGCACTTCCTCATCTACAAGGTGTGCGCCTTGAGTTCAACAATGCTTGGTTGTCTGGCGCGCGGTCATTCTCAATCCCATCGGCTCCGGCGTACCGTTATCCCTTGTAGGTTCCTGGGGACCTGTTACAGCGGCTGGTGGCTTTAGACCACAAGCGCAATCTCTGGCAGGCTACGGATGCGTGGCTGGAAAGCATCGATGCATTCGCGGAGGACAATCATACTCGGGATCTCGTCGAGGAATGTTACATTCGTCGAGATGTGATTCCATGGGACTCGCATGTCCCATGCTTCCGTAAATCAGTTTCCATCACGGCCTCTCGTCTCGCTGTGTTCCTCAGCAACGAGTGGCTTGATGACGAAATGATCGATCTGGGCACAAGCTTTGTCGCTCACAGGCTGGGTCGCAATGCACGGGTCAGGATAACAACCTGTTTTTCATCAACACTCTCGAGCGCTCCAAAGCACACAACTCTGTGTATGCGCCCAAGTCGCAGACGCAGCTTGACCAGGCCATCTCAGCAGGCCAGGTTGACGTCCTCGATGTACACTTCAATCCTTTGCATCACTGGGTTCTCATCCGAGCTGACCTTCGAGCACGGACTCTCACCTACATAGACAATGCCCATTTGTCTGCCACTGTACCCTCGCATGTGCGAGATCTTCTGTGTTGGTACCTCCAAGCTCTATGTCCGCATGGAAATGCCTTCGTCGTCTCTCCGTTTCCGGAGACATTGCCTCTGCAAATTGACAGCGACTCGTGCGGTGTGGTTGTCCTTTCCAACTTGGCCTCCGATTATCTCGGTCTACCGCGTTGGACGCAGGATCTCGCTGCCGCGTATCGTATGGAGTGGTTCATTCGTCTTACAGACAGTTTGACGGACACTCCAGAGGTCAGTAGTCTGGTATCTCATACACCGTCATTCTGCAGCTGATCCACCTGGGTGTAGGTTTCTGATAGCGGGGACGACGAGCTGGCAGCTACATCGGGTACCGGATTCATCCAAGGAGACGTTGACATGTCTTTGGACCTCCTGGACGACGACATCATGGACCTCGATCTTGACATAGCAAGCACCTCTGAACATGGGCCTCGCTCAGAGTCTCCTCCCTCGTCCCCTTCTCTCTGGATGTGTCGAGCAAGCTTTGCGCGCCTCCGTCTCCTTCACGTCTCGGATCCCCTTCTCCTGTTCAAACCAATGTTTCGACCCCACTCGAGCCTTCTCGCCAAGAGTCTCCGCATCCCTCTCCATCTCCGTCACCGCCATCCTCAACCTATCGGAAGCCAGCGTCTCGCTCTCGTAGACGGAAGACAAAGATCACTGTCAGCATTCGTGTTTCTAAGAGGAGGGGTTATTCGTCATCAGAGTCCGACTCAGAGCCAGAGCTTCCAGATGCGGAGCTGTATTCTGCTACGAAACGGCGACGAGCTGTTGCACCGAAAGCTGGCTCTTCGTGGGCGAAGCAGAAGGAGTTGAATTCAAAGGCAACGTCACGGGATTTTAAGCCTCGCGTTGCACATCTTGAGTCTTTTCGTGCCAAGGTTCTTCGAGACGACCCTCATGCGATGTTCAAGACAGAGGATCTCCGGGCTGTCCGATGCTCTTCATGTGCAAAATGGATCTGTATGCGAGCACTATATGATCTGCGTCGGTGGAAGGATCATCGGAAAACTGCGGCGTGCCAGCAGCGTCAGGGCACCACAACGAAATCGTTGCTTTCGTTCTTTCCCAAGGCTGCCACCACTCACCTTCATTCTACGCCTTCATCTGCTCCGCCACTAATTCCATCTATCGACTATCCTTGTCCTAGGCTGACACGCCAGTCCAGCCCGCAGATTGACCACTACCTATCCCGGATGTCCACTGCGGGAGGTGGTGCCCCGTCTCGCGCCACACTTGCCTCACAGCTGTTTCCCGAGCTTGACGTGAAGCCCACATGGTCGAGTCTGACACCAGATCAACAGAAATCAGCTCTCGATTGGCCATTCTTCTGGACCCCAAGGGTTTTGCAGCGGAGGGGTTGACGGTAGGAGCGGAGAAGCAGAAGCAAAGATGCAGCTGGATTTGGGGATTTGAGAGGAAGTCATTGGTGAGTAATGGTTTCCCTTCAGCACCGTTTCCTCGAACTAACTTTATCCAGTGCTATTCTTTTACTTGGAGGAAATGACCACAGTTGGAGCGATCCCGCGATGTCACCAGCCGACGAGTTCGTGGATATTTGCCGCTGCTCGCCTGCTGCGCAGTGTTGTTCTTTGGAGCGAGATTCTCGAGACGCATCATCTCATGGCGAGCATTCTCATACAGCCGATAGTGCACCTTGCGTTTCTGGAAGGCACGAAGGATGGAAGGATGACAACCCCATCCAGCGATTTAGCACGAGAGAGCATGACGTACGGGGCGGCCCCGCTGCCACGACAAGTTGCGAGATCGGCGACTGCTCTCGGGAACGTCTGCCTTGTGCCCTGTGTGCGGTCATGGCTGCGGTCATCCCATATGCCGGCTGTATTGGCACCTAGGTACGTTATGTTGTACATCGCGGAATAGAGTGGTAGAGTGAGGATGAGTGGACGTTGACGAAGATGTAGCTTGCAGGATAGGCACGTGGTGAGGTGGCAGATCCTCAATAGGTTCAGGATCGGCGTCCGGAATATCCACGATGCAAGAGGTGAGATGCCTTTCACCATTCTCATTTACGCTGCGGTGTATCTGACTGTTTTAAGATACCCATACAGCCGTTCCCTAATCCCCCTCGCACGTCGAAATTATGCGATACCATCACTTTCATCCCCAGGAGCAGTGGAATCATACCGAGCCCTTGCTTCGTCTGCCCAGAGTGCACGCATTTCAGCTTCGAGATCAGGGCTGCGTTGGTGAGATTCCTTCGTTTATGCTTGTCAAGTGCGTGATACCGATGAAGAGGCAAGTCAATGCGTTGCGCGTAAGCCATTACAGCAGCCGTGTTAAGCGCGTCTTTGACTGCGTTTTCGGAGACAATCACAGGGGTGTCATCCCATTGATTTCGATCGCGTACGGCGGCATTCTTGAGTAGTCGGGTGTTCAGCAGTGTTTAGCAAGTCGTAGTTGGCGTCAGAAATACGGCCAAGTCGTAGATGGGACGGTAAGTCCACAAATGCAGCATTATCATTACCTCTCTGACGCATGATTTCAGTCACCATCACGACAGTGTGGAAAGAGTTCCATAAATTCTTTCCGTGCGCTTTCGAAGCACCGCGCGCCGCGCGTGCTAGTCGATGACGCGGACGTTGTGTCAATTTTTGTCACAAGAGACTCGATGTGGGTAAAGATCTTGCTGTCTTGAGTATTGTCACCTAGATCACTCTCGTCGTGTGCAGATCCACTCGTGAACTCAGAGCCAAGGCCCGAAGATCGCGCCGACGGTTTGCCCTTCTTGTACGGAAATGATCATTCCGACTGTCTTTACAGTCGTGCATGATCTGCATGTTGTCCAACACAGCAAGGACGTCGGGTGACGCCGACGCTCACACTGTACGAAACGCATCTTCCCAAGACTCTTCGGTATTTCACAGATCACTCGGATGGCGCCAGGGTCTGAAGAGATTTAATATCGGCGGACATATCCAGCAAACGATTGAGGCTGGTCTCGACGGGGAAGACTGGGGCCAATTGGGACTACAAATCGCCTTGAACGAGGGTGGAGAATCTTCAGTTGCTTTCGGCCACACTCGCACATTCAGCGTGGGAGGGCTGCAGTGGGGAGCTCGGTCTGGTCTGCGATATCTATGAGAGTAGGTCTTAAAGGTCAGTTTCATCAGAGTCAGCCGCTGATTCAACGCCAGACTCTTCAGTATCCGGTTCTAGCGTCTCGCTGCGTCCGCGACGGCAGGTTATTTTCTGGACACTTTGCCCATATTCCCAGACCGAGAAAGGAGTACTGGGCAACAACGTTGGTAGGGTTCACCATGGCATAA
>RWJN01000423.1:0-30154 GCA_004332605.1 Steccherinum ochraceum
CCGCCGCACGCGCCGCCCGCCTCTCTTCAAGGTAGCGGGTGTTGCCGCTTGCCGGCGCTACCATTATTGCAAGTTCGTGCAAGTTCGAAGTTCTCAAAATGTGATCTGGGCGACAATTGTCGGGGTTTTCTCCGTAACATCCACATTTGGAACGTATCTCTAAAACTGCTCTCGAATTCTGATACTGACTACGACCGTCGACGTTCCGCTCTAAAGCAGCTTGCGAGAGGGTGCTTTGCTACTTGTTTATGATGCAGAAGATATAGATAGATCACTCGAAAGATAACGACCGAGCACTGAATTCGCAGATGCACATTTCAACATTGTGTCTCACAGAAGTCCTGAATTTGAAGCGGTGATGTTGTGCTCAATAAGCTTGAAAGATATGTCTGAGAACGCAAAAAAAGAGACAGTTCATAAGTAAGTATACACCGAACTGTCTGAATGCCCACCAGTGTAAACTCCTTCGTGCAAAGCGATCTCCTTCCGAGAACATAACTCTCTCAATGCGACCATGCCGGATTCCAGTTCCGGAGTGGTATGGACATGACGCAATGCTTCCTCGTCCAAAACCAAGGTATCTGCAAGCGAACCTGGAACAGCAGCTGTGTGCATGACATAGCTGACATACGTCCCATCTATCATGTACCCTACTCTGAGGGCACTGTCCTGCGAGACAGTCCTAATGGCCAGCTTCCGCCAGATAAGGATGTTTCGTAGAGGATGGCTTGTGGGAAGGGAAGAGATGCATTCTTTCAAGCAGTTCAGCAGCTTCAAACAGTTGCTCATATAGTTGAGGTCAAACTGCAGATTCCAGAAAAGCGAGAGTTCGACCAGCGATGGAGGGAATCCAGACGGTGGCATCCAGTCTTTCCCAATTCCCGTCAGGGACGAAAATGTTAGCTGGCGGAGCAGCTTCAACGTGCTTGGGCTCTCGGAAACTTGGACCTGCTCGACAGCGGAAGGATTGGAATTGAGCGATTCGACCTTGTGCAAGCGACCAGCTAGCTCCGCAGATACGGAGATGTGGAAATTGTTGTCGTACATGCGGATGATCTGCAAGGCGGGGACGCTAATTTCATCGAGAGTCAAGGCCGCCGAGGGATATTAACCCGTTTGCGTGGCATAAATGCTCCATTTCCATTTCATTTGCTCAATGTCATGTGGTGGGAACGTGAGCATGATGCACTGTGCGAAGTGAAGCTCGCGTAAGGATGGAAGTGCTGGGAGAGTAAAATCGCCAGAGAGGCAGGTCGCTCGGAGTGACAAGACCTCTAGCAGAGGAAATGCGACGTCCGGTAGCATGAAGGGTGGGATATGAGTCTCGCTGTTCTCATCGAGTATGGGGGATCCAAAGATACTGAGACTACGCAGATGACTACAAATAGAGGTAGAATCCACGAAGGTAGCATCAATGGGGAGGAGAACCGATCGGAAGCGGTCACGACTGGTGATGGCCAGAGATAAGAGGTTTACGCATACATAGAGGCAACACGTCGAGCAGCGCGACTCTCGCGTTCACTTCGTCGAGTTTCTGCTTGAGCTTCGTGATGACCACTTCTCTTCGCTGGTTCAGCAGATAGAGGTGCTTGACCAGGGGAGACAGCGCCGAAGTGTTCTTCAAGGTACCAGCGAATTGTAGAAGACGGCGATTCGAGTGAATGAGTGGTCGGGTGTACAGCAGCGTAATCGCCGCTGGATGCCAAGCCCGACAAACTCTGGCCACAGCGAGAAGGTCCGATGGTCCGATATCGAATTGAGGAGATGCATCAATGAAAGTCGGAAATACTGGACCCTCTATCTTGTAAAGAAAGGCAGCCACGTAAACCTGAGGGCAAAGCGACTGGAATATTTGAAGAAGGATCTCCGTTGGGAGCGTCTGGGCAGTTGCAAGTGGGAATTTTTGCACTACGGTCTTTCTTCTTCGCGGCAGCAAGGTACTCAGCCGCGAATACGTTGTGAGAGACCGTCTGAGCATGTTGGTGCGCACGAGTTGACTGTGAAAAACGGACTGGGGCACCGCACCTGCCGTCACTTCTTCACCAGTGACTGAGTAATTTTTTGCCCTGTAAGTATGATGGAATCAGTATGTCGAGGCTGTTGGTGTGGATTGGGAGCTACTTAAGTTCACTCAAGCAACCTGACTCAAATTTGCGTTCTCGTGTCTGGAGTCACGACTCACGAGTGAAGCTCGTTCGTGTTCAACGTTCTGTCAACGTTCAACGAGCGTCGAGTTCAGGTTGCAATGGCAACCAAATGGCAATTGCGATTGCCGCGCCTTTCAGCGCCTTTTCAGCTATAATCGGACAGCGGTCCGAGCTGCCGGAAGACCTTCGGCGCATTGAGCCTGCTGCCAGTATCTTGGGCACCGACGTCCATGTTCCCTTCCAATATCCTTTGATTCTTATCCGAACTCACTCACATCTTCTCTTTGCACAACTACATCGTACAAGTGATTATTACACTGGCCAGTACCTCGAGATTCAGCACCAGCACGACACCGATAATGGTGTCCGAGGACCCCCATGATACTTACGCAGTCTCGCCATTGCAGGAGGCAGCTATATTCAGTCTTCCGTCAGAAGTAGCTGAATATTTAGTCGTCTTCCTTGCAACTCATCCTACCGCAATTGCAGCACTTGCCCAAACTTGTCGCTTTTACCGTACGCTCATCTACGACACCCCGGACGACCATCTGTGGAGAAGCATCTTTCTCACAGTGTACGACGATCCTCGGGTCCCGACTGACGTTCGAAAATGGGATTCTCTGGTGCATTGGGGAGAGGAATTTAGACGGCGTACATGGGCGTGCGCGTACTTGCACCAGGAGCAGAAGCTCGACGTCGGAGGGTTTGGCAACACGCAGACGCGGTCTTCGGGCGAGGACCGCACGGCCTCTGCCCTGGAAGCCATCGTCGATCTGGTCACAACAGCAGCACATCACGACCCCTACCCTTCATATGACAAATCCAACTCGTCTGCGTCCTCTTCAAAGCAGTCGAAGACGGAGGGGAAACCAGAGACTCTCATACGGGCCCATCGTCGAGCCCCAAAGTTCCCTTCGTACCCTCCCGCAGCTGGCGGCGAGGACAGTCGAAACATGACCGCGTATTGCAGTATCGTGCACCTCGGCGTCCCAGTGCACCTTGCAAATAACCTTCTCCCTGAAGCCGATGAATCCCGCACTCTATACCAGTCTCTATACCAGTATGTCGCCTTCAACGGCCTCAGAGTCACGACGTCTTCCGAAGTTCTAGCTGCGCTGAGCCTCCACGCGGCCCAAGCACCTATTTCTATTCCGGAACCTCTTCAACTCCATAGAAACATCGCTGGTCCGGGAGGAAGGATAGTCAAGGGAGTCAGGAAAGAGGTTTACGACATGCTTTATCCTCAGCGGAATCGCATGTATGGGCCGTTCATCCGAGCGAGTTCCTCACGTCGAGCTCACCATTCGTGCAACTTCGTTCCCGACTGGCAGCATCTTGCATACGTCCGCTTGGTTGTTCAGGAAGCCCTGATAGAAGAGTTCCCTGTAGAAGACGGAGACAAAGATGGCATCTCCATCATCAAACCGTCCGCTCTGAGAGGAGGCAGATGGATCCCGGCTTCGACTATACCACAAAGCATCTCCGTTAGCGGTGCCACCGCGGAGAGAGATTGGGCTGGTATCAATGGACTCTGGAGGTACGTCTCCATTCGTGTCCTCGGCTACCTTCGCCCCTAAGCCTTCGTGCTCATACAGACGGCTCGTCACCTGGTACGGCTACGAGACGCTCCTAGGTGCGTTCAGCAGATGTTTCTTCCACGATCAACGATTCTAACGTATCTCATGTAGAATTGAACGAGAGTGGGTTCGACAAAGAGTACCTTGATGATGCGTTCGAAGTTCGGGCAACCATACCAATCCGTCTACGCATCGTGTCATTCGTGCATGACGACGGATGTCCAGAGGCGTTCCCCACTATCATCATAGAAGGAGACATGGGCGGCGAAGGTTGGCGTCAACGAGATGAAAACGACCCGAATGAGGATGGTGACAAACGATATGTAGATGGAGTCGTGTCGATGCTGCATGACGGGAGTATTCGCTGGAGCCAGGTGCGTCGTTCCAATCAGCTACACCATATCGTGATCATGACTGACATGCCCTCAGTGCACGTACTGGGACGCGTCAAAGCGAGAAAGACAGTGGGCGTCGGAGGGTGTGCAGCTTGGCGGGATTGGGTCTACTGCCGGAATCATTGGGATGTGGACAGGCGCAAATCATGAGGATGGTGATCCGATAGGGGCTTGGTGGCAATGGAGGGTGGAATGAAAGGAAATGAATATATAGTGCGGATTTTACCAGGAGATGCTAGGAATCTTGTATACATAGTGTAACAATAAAAAGACTATAGGATAGGAGATTGTGAGTACAGAATCAGAGTTCGGTTTAACGACGCTTGGAAAGAGCCTCATCCTTGCATGTTCTTCCGCAGAAGTGGTCTGTCGCTCGTTGGGGTTTGGTCAAGCACATCACGCAAGGTGAAGCTAAGCCAGAGTCAACGGCTTTCCTACACGTTTTCCGTCAGCATCCCAGACTGATCGTTCGTCGAAGAAGGAAACTTACTCTCTGTGACCCTGCGAACAATACTCGCCGATGGCGCGCCCATTCTTATCAGTGTGCACTTGTTGCTTGCATTTCGGCAGCATACACTGCAGAGGCGTGGGTACTACGTCCTGATCACTATCATCATCGTGAGTGATATGTGCTGCCTTAGCCACTGCAAGAAGTTTAGAACTAAGGGAGATAGAGAGTTGTAGAATGTATCTGACCTGTAGTGAGCAGATCGCCCATGAACGATCGTTTTTTCTTGGGTCCAAGATGCGAGGGTACTTGGATGCGCAATGGAGGCAGCGACTGAGATCTAGAGTGGCCATGGGAAGAGCCCTGGCCGCGGTGAGAGCGGGGTGCAGCTCGTTCTGCACAGGCCTTCCCGCAGTAATCGTATTTGCCGTAGCGGGGCTTCGCACGACAATACTGGAAATTTGGTGAGTGGATGGAAGAAAGTCATTTTGAGCGAGAACACGCACTTTACAAAGATCTCTGCTTCCTCTGTTGGTGGAGCGAGAGCGGGTTGGGGCGCTGGAAGCTTGGGCGGTGCAGGTCCTGCTGCAGTACCGAGCACCTCCACTCGTAGGTCTCGAGTAACAGTTCTGTCCAGACGACAAATGAGTACAACTATTGCGATTCAATAAAAGAAATGCTCACCTGGCAAAGTGGTGGGGTTGGAATGGGCATTGCTGCAGGGGTATAGTAGATTTCTGTCGGCATGGTTGAGGCGCAGATTCGTGATTAGGATCCTTCAAGGTAGGATCGACTTGTTATATGTTACTCTAAGCTGTGTCCCCGCACGCACATCCCTCGAGGAATTCATCTGTACATGAATACTGATGTGAGGCGATGAAAATCCGTCACAGCATAGAAGGTCGCTGGCCTCGTGTGGGACATGTGTTGTAAGCACGTTCCCCACCCACAAATGCACCGCCTCTTCAGATAACCGCGGTTTAGTTGCTAGAGCGACAAACCGCGTAGAACGTCCCGTACGTGCTGGAGGGCCTTGCCAAGCATGTTCTTGCCGAAGTATTGGGGTCCTGGGCTACATCCCCAGAAGAAGTCATTATTGGAAATCTAAGTGGATACCATAAGTGGTGCAACGTAGACGCGAGGATTCCACACTCACATGCATGATGCTCCGACTTCCTGTATCGAGCAACAATCGTCTGAGTGTTGAATGCTGCGAGAACTTGAGTAGGAGGGTCTCCGTCATCTGAAACGAAGGGCGCTCAGTTGCAACGACCGCAAACAGAGGATGTCACAGACCCAACGCACGCGTATACACCGGAGTCTTCCCCACCAATCCTTCCTACACTCGTCTGGATACTTGTGAGCCTGCATGATGGCGTTGTACGGATCGCTGCCGGACTTCCTGACGCGGGCCGCGAGGTCTGGGCGGTGTGGTTGGAACTACGTCGGATGAGGAAAAAACAATCATTGTCAGTATGCTGATTTGCGTACAGCAAAATACTCATCCATTTTTCGTAACATCGCACCTTCATAGACTGATGGAGATGCTCACCGGTTGGGTACGTCTTTCCGTCGTATATGACGGGATGCGGGGAGAAGTTGCTGAATTCGAAATACGCCCGGTTGGGATCCCTTGACGAGAACTCGACTGGAGACGTGTCGGATGCGTGGCTTGAAGATTCAGGCTCGGGTGAACGGATTCTCCACTGTGAGTCTTGAATGTATGGCGTGCCAATGGGTTCAAAGTCTGGTGGAGAGACTCGTTGACGGATGGTCGAGAAACTGCGTCTGACAGCCTTGGCAGCCCGTTGAAGAGACCTAGAGCGTCGCGGAGGGTTTGTCATAGCTTCTACCGGCCTGTGGGTGCGACTGGATGTACGGTCTTGATGACCATCCTTCAAATTCAGAGATCTGTCTAAGAGAAGTCCTAGTGCGGAAGATGAAGGAGAGGGTACGTCGTCTCGGTCGAGGACTTGAAAACTTTCTTCTGTGTTCGCGTCCTCAGGCCCGAATCCAGGTATGTCCGGCCTATCTGGGGCGTCGGTGATGATGTGGCGAGAGGTCAAGACGTCCCGAAACAGCCTGATAGCCGGACTCTGTTCTATGAAATCCAACTCGTCTTGAGACTTGATCGGCGTACGCGGGACTGCGAGATTCGGCCGCGTCTCTCCTTGGAGTGGCGTGAGCGACCAATGTGAACTGTGGCGCACGGGGGTCGGTGCCAAGATGGGTGTCGCAGGCTGAGAGGGCTGGCTCGGCGAGTGGTTGGTGCGGTTTTCGGGGTATAGTACTTTCAGCAAGTGTGCCTCAGTTTCTTTAGCGAAGAGGTCTGGTGGAAATTCGTAGATGTCACATCGGAGCAGTTGGATGTGGAGGAACCAGTCGAGATCGGTAGGGCGTCGTAATGGTCGTTGCGGCTCGGGGGTTGTAGAGGCGGACATTGAATAGATGGTTAGGGAGAGAAACTGGTGAGGAAAGTGAGTGTGGGTGATGATGGGTGGTAATGGTGGTGGTGAACAAGCGAACCTCGTATACATAGCGAGAACAAGGCCAACTTGGACCACGCCACTCGCTGGTCCTAGTACGAGATTACGTGGACCAAGTACAAGTGCAGTGGAAATGCCGGTGATCACGTACCCAAATACAATAAGATGTCTATGTTTCCATAGAGCACTTCAGCCGACGTTGAAGCTGTGGGGGCAGTACTGACGTTTGGCGTCGAGGAAACGAGCGCCTATAGCGTATCTTGCGAGGCACACCGAAGTGGCGAGCGTAGCGAAAAGCAGTGGCAGTGAATAGCCTCATGGATAGGTCACATCATACAATACACGTGAATCCTTTGGATACCTAATAATGCACGATACGAAAAAATGCGAAGTATGAGATCACAGTCACAGCAAATAAATCAAGCATGACCTCTACGCATGGGTATGGTTTGGGTATAGTCGTCGGTCACATCAGTGCATGCAGCTCCTCCCGAAGCCTCATGAGGGCCTTCCCGAGCTCGTTGCGACCACGGCCATCTGCGCCGCAACCCCAGAAAGCGTCCTGGTCGGAATCCTGGTAGACTCATCAGAGGTATGAGGGAAGAACCATCAACGAATTCAGCTCACCTCAATCAGAATAGCGTCTCCGGTACTCAGCAGCTCCGCGCGCAGGTCGAGATGCTGCGAGAATTTGAGCCTCAAGGTCTCGTACATCTGAGGCAAGGGCGGTCAGAAGAGAAGGCGATGAAGCAGTACGGAACAGTACCTTTTCAAGGTTGATTTGGTACCAATCAGGCCTCATCTCAGGCTCAAGTCGGCGGGCCTCAGCCAAGGCGGACTTGGGATGTGACGAACACACCCTGATACGTTCTGCAAGATCGGGCCTGTAATCATGGAACTGAATGACGGTCAGAGATGGTACTACACAAGGGATCATAGGCTCATACCTTGAAAGATTGGAATAGATGCTCGCTTGTAGGGTATTGTTTCCCGTTGTAAAGGACAGCGTGAGGTGAGAAATTAGTGAATCCGTAGTAAGGTTCTCCCTTGTGATAGAAGTAGATGCGTTGCACATTGCGACCCTGGGTTCGGGGACCGCCGGCAGACTGTTGTGCGTGCCAGTCAATGACAGGTGTGTGGATCGTAGTCGAAGCGCGATGTGAACTTCCTGGTGCTTGACCAGGAAAGCCTTGTGTAGAAGTTGGCCGTGATGTCATACGGGTCGGTGGGTAGTTCACAGAGCGTTCTTGAGATTGTAGAACCGGTGCAACGGATGCGCCGTACATCGTTGGCGGCCGGCTGGAGTGACCTGGCGACCGTGTTGTTTGGCCAGGGATGACAGGACCGTCGAAGATAGATGGAGGTCGGCTTCCGTGTGGATTTGCTTGCGACGGAGGTCGGGACCTGTGCTGATCAACTAACGGACCTGCGTCACTAAGTCGACGGGTACGCGCAGGATAAGGAGTTCCATGGCTGGGTCGGGCCTCTGCGAAATCTGCATAAGCTGGATCGTCGTAGGAATCTTCCACGTGAGTTGACTCGTATGCTTGTTCGCTGTACTCTCCTCGCATGGACGCGTGAGAGGGACGGTGGTGCAGTATTCCTCGGAGAGGCGTAACGGGCGCCTGGGAGCCGCTGTCATGGGGAGAGACATGGCCGTACTCGCTGACTCGACGCTTCCTGGTCGATCCTCCGTACGCAGACGTCGGGGACATCTTGACGTCATAGCCATGCGACCTGCGTCTCTCTCCGAATTCCCGCCCATAATCCTCTCCTTCGCCCGACAGGTACCCACTGTCGCCCCCATAGTCTCGACGGGACTTGGGAGACTTCGTTTCGAGCTTGTCGCGGTAAAGCGGACGCACATCCTCCATCGTAGGGCCAGGTCTATGGGGGTCTTCGTAATAGGCTCCTCCGTAGGAAGAACGTGAATCACCGTTCGTCGCGTACTTGCTCCGACCAGGTGTATAGCCCTCCGACACTGTCGTATTGATAACTTGAGGTATCTGTGCGCTAGCTCGTGTCTCGGGGTAGTATGGCTGTCCATACGTGTCCGTGGTGTTGTTCAGTGGGGTCGGTTGGGATACAGGTGGGCCATAGATAGAAGATTGGAGGCCCTGGATACGACGCGACCATTGCTCGGGAGTGTAGGAGCGTACGGTACCATCTCGAGCGTAGACATTTGACGAGGACATCGAAGATGAAGAATAAGAGTGTAAGGTGGATGTATGTCGGTGATGGTCAAGAGGAGGAGGGCATGATAAGTGGGTGTCGCCACTGGAACTGGTCACTGGTTTGGCCCACAACGTAATGTTGTATGCTGTGAACGCCCTAGATTCAGCTCGCTGATCTTCTCACTGTCGCAGCGACTTCTTGACCCAGACCGAGATATGTCCGTGGCTGTTCTGTTCTGAGTAAAGCGGAGAGACGGCGGCGATGCGCAGGAGGGATGGCAGGATGCAGCATGTTCGGGCGGAGAGCGAGGCAGAGCAAGGCCAGCTCGGCAACAGGTCAATTCATTCCAGCGCCTACCAGACAGCTCTCTTGTCCACCGTCATGACCCGTGTTTTTTTTCGACCTTCCTTACATCCAGATATCCCTGAAATGACAACGTCGACTTGTGTACCTCCAAAACAACGCGAGGGACCAAATTGCCATCTGGACAACATCGTACCGTTGTGGGCGACCCGGTCCATGTGGCGAGATAGGCTGTGTTCGTTGCGACTCGGACACTCGCCACAACGTGGATCTCATCTCTCCTGCTGGGCATGCGTGTAGGGCCTGCCTACTCGGACTTGTCCAAATTGACTCGCGTAAGATACAGAGCGCAAGCATATAAGTGGATGAGTGCTGCCGACTGCTTTCATCAACGTCACTTAGCGCATGGTTCAATTCTCCACTGAACGTCCCAATAATACTGGGAGCCACCGGCGGGCCCGGTTAGTTCCCATTTCGAGGTCAGATCCTAGTTTTCCGGAAGGTATGTTGTTATCGAAGCATCTTCGAGCTCCTTGTAAGCTGATCGCGATTCGTTCAGTGGAATCCTTGTTTCGTAAGGGATGGCTACATCCTAATAAACCAATACCACAACTGCAAGCCGTATATCGCGTTATTTACTCACCAGGACGTTTGATGCCATTCCTGAAGTACCGGTAAGCCAAGTGTCTACTCAGTCCTTCTCACAAGAGCTAATTTGGGTCGTTTATCCACGAAGTGCGTCCGTACTGTCGAACGTACCCTATTGGAGTCCGTTCAAGCAAACAGGATCAGAGGCTCTTCTGTTCCACGGCACCACTCGAGGATGTCTCCTTGCCGAGTCTTCAGACAAAGTTACATTGTGCGCGTCACCTCAATGCTATCTATGCGGTATCATAAGAGAGTCCTATGACGTCGGGAAGTGCGGTGAGTGAGATACGCATACCAGTACGACATACTCGGATCTGATCGGAACCCATCGAAGGCCGCAAGAACAAGTTCAGCAGGTTCGGCCGTGGCATTTACACCAGCTCCTGCTCGTCTAGTACGTGTCTCTCACGATGCAAGTCTACATCTTGTTGCTGACAGTGACTCGTTCAACAGAAGCTGATGATTACACTGCCAACGCCTCGAAGGACGCCAAGTGCCGTGTTGTCCTTCTCAACCGAGTTGCCCTTGGCAAGTCGTACAGGGTCAAACGTAACGCTGTTGACCTGACTGGCCCGCCTCCTGGGTACCACTCGGTCACAGGAGAACCTGGAGACGACCTCAATTATGAGGAATCCGTTGTGTATAATAACGATGCTATCCGACCAGGATATATCCTGGTTTATCGCGAGGCTGGCCGGCGATGATGATTGCTGAGCATGTAACTAACCATAATTTATTTCTATGTATTCTTGAATTATCTTGAGGCCTGCCGTGCATGTTCTTGTCGTCTGCTTTAGCATCTTGTTGAGGTCGTCCGAGCACGACCGACAGATCGAAGATCCCGATGAGTATTGATGCTGAGTCATGGCTGCGGTATCAGATAAGATTCCTTCCGCGAAGTCACGACATCCTCGCGCGTGCAGGTATAATTACAAGTCTCAACTTCAAAGTTCCAGCACAAGACCCTCCGTATTCCATTTCTCCCTGACTCTCTTCTTCCCATGATTCTTTGGCTCTCCGTCGCGTCAGTACACTCAAGATGAATGTACTGTGTCGAGCACCGCGGTCGCTCGTGGCAAAGACCGTTATAACGCCGGCATCTAGAACGGCCTTCGTGTCTCGACATGCATCACTTCGACCGCTCCTCGCACCGTTCCCGAAACCACGAAGATATCCTGCGCATTTCTGTCGGCAACATTCCACCAGCACCCCGAAGCCACCTACAGAAGCTACTCCCGCTCCCGCTCCTGCTCCTGCTCCGAAACCACCACAAACTCTTAGTGAAGAGGCCCACACAACCCAGGCAGAGCAGAGGAAGAAGGACTGGAATATCATCAAGACCCTTGCGAAGAACCTGTGGCCAAAGAATGACTGGTCGACACGAGGGAGAGTCATTTTTGGGATTGGATTGTTGGTGGCTGGGAAGGTACGCACCTCCACATGCTTGATACGATAGCATGTCCGAATTGGTTGCGATATTATAGCTGCTGAACGTCCAAGTTCCTCTCATCTTCAAATCAATAGTCGACGCCCTTAATCTTCCCGTCACCTCAGATACGACAGTATGGATTGTTGCAGGATCTTTGATTCTCGGATGTAAGCCCTCGCCGTCTCTCTTGCCGACCCAAGAAACCTACGACTTACGCGTCACTCCCTCGAGGGTACAGACGGTGGTGCACGTATAGCAGCAACTCTCTCAGGCGAACTTCTCAACGCTGTCTTCGCCAAGGTCGGCCAGCATGCCGTGCGGAAGGTTGCAAGGGAGACGTTCGACCATTTGTTGCATCTGGATCTGAGGTTCCATCTGTCGAGGCAAACGGGTGGGCTGACGAGGGCAATTGATCGGGGAACGAAGTGCGTTTTGATTTCTTGCATACGGAACCTCAACGTCTGACTTTGTGATATCTAGGGGTATCACTTTCCTTTTGCAAGCAATTGTCCTCAGAATTGTTCCTACTGCTCTGGAAATCTCGCTCGTGTGTGGTATCCTGGTGCGTGCTTTGGCTCTGTACCGCTGCCACATACCTTGACTCGTACTCCAGAGCTATAACTTTGGATGGAACTTTGCTGCCATTACTGTGGTCACCATGGCTGCCTATACGTGGTTCACTGTCCGGACGACTGCATGGAGGTAAGGATTCTTGAAGGCTTCGGTCTGTTTTCTCTTGAAGGCTTCGGTCTGACGACATGGCAGGACCCAATTTCGACGCGAAGCCAACGTAGCCGACAACAAGGCAGCGACTGTCGCGGTGGACTCTCTCATTAACTACGAAGCCGTAAAGGTAGCGCTGTCTCCAACATGCTCGTCGGTTTCTTGTTGACATCGTTTGTGCAGAATTTCAACAATGAGAAGTACGAGGTTGCGCAATATGATAAGCACCTGGCGTCTTACGAGAAGGCCTCGTTGAAGATTGCAACGTCATTGTCATATCTCAACTCAGGTCAAGCTGTGATCTTCTCTTCTGCGTTGACCATGATGATGTTCCTTGCGGCTCAAGGAGTCGTAAACGGTAAGTATTTCATGAGAACTTCATCCTGACTTTGGAGAGATTGACGTCTTTGGCTAGGTACTATGACTGTCGGTGACTTAGTAATGGTGAACCAGCTCGTATTCCAGCTCTCATTACCGTTGAACTTTTTGGGCTCGATATATCGCGAGATGAGACAGAGTCTTCTCGATATGGAGGTCCTCTTCAATCTCGTTACCCAGAACCAACCACCTAAGGACATCCCCGATGCTAAACCACTTCAATTCAACGGTGGTTCGATTCGCTTTGAGCATGTCAATTTCGGATACCATGCCGATCGCCCCATCTTTAAGGACCTCTCCTTCACCATCCCGGCTGGCAAGAAAGTGGCCTTCGTCGGTCCTTCAGGATGCGGCAAATCCACTATCATGCGTCTTCTCTACCGATTCTACGACCCCGCTTCGGGCCGCATCTTCATCGACGACCAAGACATCTCCCACCTTCAGTTGGAAAGCATACGCAAGTCCATTGGAGTAGTTCCGCAGGATACGCCTCTGTTCCACTCGGATGTGTTGCACAACGTGCGGTACGGACGGTTGGACGCCACAGATGAGGAGGTGATGGAGGCGGCGAAGAAGGCGCATGTACATGATGCCGTGATGAGGTTGCCGGATAAGTATGCGACGAAGGTCGGAGAGCGTGGATTGATGGTGTCCGGAGGAGAGAAGCAACGGCTGGCAGTTGCCAGGGTGCTGTTGAAGGATCCTCCAATCTTGTTCTTCGATGAAGCGGTGGGTTTCCATTGGATATTTTCAGCCGAAGGAATTGCTGAAGTAAATATGTGCAGACCTCCGCGCTGGATGCTCACACCGAATCTGAGCTCATGAGGAACATCAACAACATCTTACAGGAGAAGGCGAGGACGAGCATCTTTATTGCCCACCGTCTACGGACCGTGGTCGAGGCTGGTATGTTCTTGTCGTCCCCATTGCACGCATGATAGATGTTGACTGCTTTCGTTCTAGACTTGATCGTTGTACTCCGCGATGGCCAGGTAGTCGAACAGGGTACACACGAGGAATTGATGCGACATGGCGGCTTGTACCACAGCATGTGGGTAGAGCAAGCGTCAGATGCGTACATGGATTATGGGGAGGCAGCTGAGAAGGAGGAAGTTGAGGTGAAGTCTACGCCGTAGGTTGCTATAGCTTGAGTATTGTAGCCATAATTTATTTCACTTTCCCCAGCTCCCCAACTCGTTTCTGGATGGTTTGATACTTGCGAACCACTTTCCGACATTCGATGCCTACACTGCGCACGTCGGGAAGAATCTCGATCGATCGCAATGCGGTCATCAAGTCATCATTTGTGCCTTCTTTTTATCAGATAACGGACAATTACTATCAGCAAGCATTCCGATCCCCGATAGGGGAAATCGGTTACGAGCATCCTAACATTCCCATCTTATCGGTGCATCGATCTGGATACACGCAATTGCCCGATGTTCCGATCCCGCCCGAGCCGCGTTGATCCCGTCCAAGCCGCTCTCCAACTTACCT
This sequence comes from Steccherinum ochraceum, assembly GCA_004332605.1. Taxonomy (NCBI): domain Eukaryota; kingdom Fungi; phylum Basidiomycota; class Agaricomycetes; order Polyporales; family Steccherinaceae; genus Steccherinum; species Steccherinum ochraceum. Next base: position 14,207 of record RWJN01000423.1, read on the forward strand.
CGTCCTCTCATTGCAAAGTCTCAATTTTCTCAATTTGGCCCTAAGTGCACATCTTCTGCTCGTACGAGTAGCTGCGCGCTGTGAGTTCTACGTTACCCTGATCTAAAACAGAATGCTGAGATATATTGTACACCGTGTTGTACAGTTACCTGTTGATTCCCCGTCTCGCGACTCCCAGTGGAGAGGCCCTTACGAGTTCGGCCTACATTAAGCTGCTGCTCGGGCCATCGGAACGGTGTCGTATACTAAGATGTTGGAAGAGCTGGTGTGGGGTCATAACTTATACAGTGTGTGTACACTTAGCTGAGCACCTACAGTAAGTAAATGCTTGAGGCGATTACTAGTAGAGCGGGCCGCGGCGGTCGTATATTGTCTTTGAATGATACTTGTGGACAACAAAACTTTCTGCGGGCTGCACACAGTGTCAACGGAAATGATTGGTCGTGGTGATGACAGGCTGACAGTCATATTTTGGAGTGCTTGAGCTGGCTTCGAGAATTAAGAGCAGCTTCCCATTCTGCGGGGCTATATCATGTACCAAGGCTTTTCAGAGATGAATATGTGCTTTCTACTTTTTTCGGGGGCCTGTGGTCTTCTGTCGTGAAATCTACATACGTGCTCGACGGGGATCGGACCGGTGTGCTAGGCAGCGCCTCTATTCACGTCTTATCTACAGCACCTTCTGACTCGCACCATTCTTCCTTTCTCCTCATCCACCATGCACATCCTTGCCCTTCCGGACGATATCCTGTTCAGCGTGGTCTTATACCTTTCTATTGTTGATGTCCTTGCTCTCAGACAGGTAAGCAAAGATCTGTGTAAATGAGATTGAGAACAAGCACTCACGCGAGTCTAGACATGCCGCACACTCCACGCTTTCGGCGGGAACGACTACCTCTGGCATCGTCTCATGTCTCGCTTTGGCCTCCCGCTGAATCTACCTACCGACGTACCACTCTCGTCTCATGCCACCGACATCCTTCAACAAGAAGCGATCAAAGCTATACGTCTCGAGCTGAACTGGCGCAAACCTATCTCTCACATCCACCGATCTCGGTCCGTGTCGAAAGGGACGAGGGAACCGTACACCCACATGCAGTTTTTGCCAGGAGGGAAGTGGTTGTTGACTGCGCAACGGTACCATCGTCTGCTCATGACACGTCACACGACTCGGATGTCTGTGTGGTCGTTCGACGATGTGGACAACCCGCATTGCGTGTTTCGGGTAGAGCTGACAGGGACGTATCGGAGCTCCGCATTGGCGCTGAAGCAGAATGGTGCTTCGGCATGGCTGGTTCTTGGTATTGAGGATGATTTCCAGGAGTGCGTGCTTTATATTTTTGCTCGTGTGGCCGTGGAATTGACACAATGTTCGGGTAGGTTTGTTGAGATTCGTTCCATCTCTTTGCGCGAAGACGTAGATTCAGCGTATCTGAGGAGGTCATCGCCCTCACCCGAGAACTGGAAGCGTCTGGAGCTACCATTCTACCCTGTACTTGGGGATCGCTCGATCCAGGATGTTCACCTCTCAGAAGGCGTACTCGTGGTTACAGTGGCCATCTTTGGAGAACATAATGACATTTCATTTCACATTCTCTTGATGGACCCGGAAGCAGGAGAGCTTCGCTGGGTGGACCCTGCATTTACCAAGGTAAATAGAGCGTGATTGTCCACATATGTCCGTCTGATTTCTTGGGGTTCCAGGACTTCGGTCTCTTACAGGTCAGAATACAGCACGGAAAGATGTATCTACTGGAACAACGTCACTCCACAAACTATGTACATGTATACGATGTACCTTTCGATGCTCTGGACGACAAGAACTCCCTCTTATCCAGAGCCCCATCCGTCGACACGAACCTCATCGACCTCGGTCCGGAGCTCTGCCGACATACGCACTCTCTTCCACGCGAAGTACAAAGCATGGCCGACATGCTCCACGTCCCTCGAGCTTTCACGTCCAACATCCCCGTCACGATGTTCGATGTCTCTGGTTTTTCTCACCATTCCGGGTATACCTGTCACTACCCTTTCGACGCAGACACAGGCGAGCTCCCAGAAAAACCTGTGACGAGCGTATGGATACCTTGCCGAGATGACACCTCCCAGCAGCTTGTTCAGATCGGGACGACCGGCAGGCGTATGGTTTGGATGGAGCATGAACTCGAAACAGGTAGAAATCGAGTGATGAAATTCCAGATGGCGAAGGAGGATTGGGAGGGAGGGGAGAAGCTGCTGGTGGTCCATGGGTATTTGCTACCATCGGAACCGAATTTGCCGTTCGCCCTGAATGCGTGCAATTGTTTGGCGTTTGACGAAGTGTCGGGGAGATTGTGCCTGGCGTTCTACGACGGTGGGCTGCATGTCTTGGATTTCGCCTGATGGTGAGTAGATCTGCACGTTCGCCTCGGTCCTGTGCTCAACCTTTACGGCTTCTTGCAGAGTCAACGTCTGCTGCTTGCTACACCTACGATTGGAGCATCGATCGGCGTCGTGGCCAGTTGAGGGACGATAATAAGCATCATGAAATGCCTGAACATGGCAAGAGATTGACTCGCTCATTCGCTCGTCGGAAAGCGAGTGAGCGAGACATGAGTGGGCGCTGATGATGCATTGGTGGCAGCACCAAGCCGTACCAATAGTAGAGTTAGTGAGAGCACTCGGCGAAATTGGGCGGAAGAAGTGATGATATTGATGTTTGAGCGGACAGCTGCAATGACGCTATGCAGAGCCTGGGCTTCTTGTTCTATGGCAGTGACGGAGACGGTGTAGGACAGAGTCTACGCTCAGTCGCTGCCGTCGGCGAAATAGCTAGGTAGGGGTAGGCTACAGAAGAAGACAGAGCTATTGGCGTCGCGTCGTTGATTACAGGTAATCCACTCGCCGTTCCGGTTCAGCACCTTAGGTGCCTCCGTATGCGAGCTCAGATGAACGAACCTCCGTTGTTCTGTGACTGAGAAATGGTGCGACCCAATTGAGCCAACCGGGCGCACTGCTCATCGAAATAAAATAAAGACGATGGGCATCAACGAACATGGCGACTGGACCCTGGCAGAACCGTTCAAGTCGATGTCCACATTGTTATAGGTAAGTTCGTCTTTCGAAAGCGAGCGAGAGAGATGGATGGGGTAGACGTGGCGGAGAGAGAGAGAGAGAGCGGTTGGTGAGCGGGCGTCGACCGCCCTGTGGCTATGCAGCGCCTCTCGATGCAGGTCATGTCGCGATTCCCGTTGATCTCGGAGTAGTGATTCCCGTTGATCTCGGAGTAGTACTCTTTCCTCCTCCACACCATTGTCATCACTCACTTCGCCGGATGAGCACAGTGCATGGCGGCCATGGCGTCGACCCGATCGGTGTTTTCGACAGACATGACGTGCTCATCTGAATACAGTGCAGCTCTGGTCTATGCTTCACAGAGTACCGTCTCATCGGGATTATGGCAGAAAACTCTTTGGCGTCGAGTCGTCGTATAAAGGACTCGGAGCAGCGTTGGTAGCGAGTTCTCATTCATTCGAACACGACACGGCTCGCAGCATCACCCACTGTATCAGAACATGTCGAACAACAAAGTCCTCCTTCTAGGCGCAGCTGGTGAGATACTTCGCCGGCTTGATAATTGCAGGTCTAACACGCCCATGCTCTTCACAGGCTACATCGGCGGGGCCGTCTTGGATGCCCTTCTCAGACATCCTAAAGTCTCTGAACTCGACATCACTGCGTACGTTCGCTCTCCAGAGATCGCTAGCAAAGTCACTGCCCTTGGAGTGAACACTGTCGGTGGTCCAGCGTCGGTCGTTGAAGACGCCGTTTCGAAAGCCGACATCGTGATCAATTGTGTACGTCTCTCCATTTAAACTAGCTGTTACTACGTGCTTAGAGTCTGGATAGGCCAACTCAGATGACGTGACGTTTGTTGAGACCATTTTGGTTGGTGCCAAGAGAGCGTACGAGCGTACTCATGTCGCTCCCGTCATCATCAATACGGTATGCTCTAACCTAACGTTGACTTGTATCATTCACTGACGCGATGGCACCCATTAGTCCGGCGCAGGTACGACTGAAGAATGCAAATCTGTAGATATTGACTGATCCACTCATCACAATCAGCTGTGCTCTCCGATGGGTCTATGGGCCAACCTGGGGACAAGGTTTACGACGATCTTGCAGACGAGTCGTTCCTCGCCGCGCTGCCTGACACTCCTCGGCACCGTAAAGCTGATATCTTACTTGCTGCTGCGCATAAAGAAGGTGTGAGCTCTGATATTACCGAAATATCCTATGTATTGAAGCGAATTTCCTAGGGATCGTCAAGGCATACAACATCATCCCTAGCTTCGTTTACGGATTGGCGACTGGACGATTCGTGGACGCAGGAATCCAAAACCCTGTGCCGACTGGCTTTTTGCTCTTCGACGCTATACGCCAGGCCCGAGGCCCTCAAGGTTCCTTTGGCAGGGTCGGACCGGGAAAGAACATTTCTAACACGGTAGAGATACATGATCGTAAGTTGTACTCTGCGACCATACTACGATCTTTGAAGGGACTCACTTGACCTCGACTTAGTTGCCCAATTTTACCTTGTTATGCTGTACGCGATCTTGGAAGGAAAGGAACTTGCCGGCGGTGACGCATACTATACCCAAGCCGATGGGGAGCTCACCATTGAGGAATGGACGCAGGATATAGCCACTGCATTCCAAGAGTTTGGTGGGGCGGACAACGCAGACGTTACCGAGATTACCGCTGAGGAACACAAGAGGGTTAGTAACTCATCGCAGTCGCTCTGAACCAGACTGACACCCGTCTCAGTGGCCATTCCTGGCTCCTCTTGGAGACAACATCCGCATCACGGACTCGAGGTCGAGATCTCTCGGATGGAAACCTGAACATACTTCTAAAGATGTCGCCGCGAAGACCAGAGAATGTGTTCGGGTGTACATCGCTAATGGACTCGACAAGCAGAACAAGCTATTGCAGTGGTTTGGACCTCGAGTTTGAGACAGTATGAGGGACAGTCGAGCGGACTTTAGACTACCGCTTTCCCGCATATGTCCGTTCTTGTAGTACTTTGGAGTTGATAAATGAATCGGTTCAGAGCTCTCTGACTTCTCACAGATTGCGATGGCTTGCTTCAAACTTGAAGCCCATGAATATGCTTTGAGGGGGGAAAGGAACCGAAAGAAAGAGCGCCACTGCCAGAACGCGTTCATTGTGATTACGTGGCGGAGCGATGTCAACGATGCGCCGCGGCGTCTAGTCCGCACGCGACCTGGTGGGCGAGTCAAGATTTTACCTGCGAGTGGTCGTGTCCTCCGTATCTTCCGCGTCCTTTCCCCTACCCTCTTCATCTTTTTTGCTCCCAAAATCATCCAGGAAGCTTGACTGGTCAGGCTTGGTTCCAGAAGATTGCTCTTCTCCCTCCTCTCCTCTCCCATGGACCAAGATCTCAACCAGCTCGTCCAGGCTATCCTGATCGCCGCAGATCCCACTTCTGGCAACCTTCATCAACAGGCTCTCGAGTATCTTGCGTCCATCCAACAAAATGCCACAAATACATGGAGGCTTGCGCTTTCGCTTTTTGTGGATCAAGGGCCGGATGGGAGCAGAAAGTACCCTCCACAAGCACGCTTCTTTGCGCTGCGGGTGCTCGACGAGTTCTTCGATAATAGGTGCGTCGTTCCTTTCTCGCATCATTTCTTTTATGCTGACGATACGTGCTTCTCATATTACAGAATTGAACCACTAGAGCAAGAAGCGTTCGAGACATTACGCAATTCACTGGTCTCTTACATTCAGTCTGAATATCTTTATGGCGCTGCTGAATCTAATGCCACTTGTGAGTCCTTGAATTTCAGTCTACAGTTACTTCGCGAGTATTTGCAAACACGTACAAATCATTTGAACGGTCTCTCGAGAGCTTCGGTTTTCGCTCTCCGCACGGAGACGTCGCAGGCATCAGTATTCTGTGCTTGTCTCTACTGGTTTTCTATGTCTCTCTTCACCTTCTCTCTTTGACTGTCACGGCATTGCTAATCATTCATATCCAGTCCTTCGCAACAAGTTCTCACATACCTTAACGCTTTTCTTCTTATGCACGTACCTGGACCAATGGCCAACATTCTTCGCGGACCTCTTCACACTAATCCGACCCCCCGAATCAACATCGCAGTCTACATTCAACTCACACGTTTCCCTGCTTTTCTTCCATATTGTCCTCGAGATTTCCGGAGAGGTTGCTGATCAGATGATCAAATCGGCGCGGACGTTCGACGCGGCGCGCCATGCACGGGACACCCGCGTGCGTGACGCGGTCCGAGAGAGGGATGCGGCTGCTATCAATGAAGCAGTGCTGGTCATCGTGGCAGAAGGCGTGGATAGGATGACCAAGATGAGGAAGGGAGAAGCGGTGGGGTCTGATAACTCGGATCGGGAGCTGGATTCGGCAGTGGAAGTGGTGGACTATGGAATCAGGACGTTCGCATCGTATGTCGGTGCGTTGTTGCACGTTTCAGAGCGTTTGAGATCGTCGTGTTGACATGGATTCTGCACAGGATGGATTGATATCAATTTGACAGTGACGCCTACTACTGTGCCTCTGCTGTTCACCCTTCTCTCCGATGCGTCCTTACCTATCCGACTAGCCACTTCGGGTGCGCTCACCAAAATCGTCACAAAAGGCCTGAAGGAGCCCTCGGATAAGCTGCAGCTCATCAAAGTGCTATCCCTGGGCCAAGTTTTGGACGCTCTTGAAACGCGAACAAGGTCTGAACAAGGAAGCAGAGGATCAGATGTGGATGAGGGCGAGGAGTCATATCGGGAGGCGCTGGGCCGACTATTGAACGTCCTTGGGCAAGAGCTCAGCAAGCTGATTGAGGTAAGTGCGTTATATTGACTGTCTTCGGCACGATGCTGACGAACCTTCAGGAATCTCCCGCACAGGATGTTCGTGATGAAGCAAGCCAACTGCGTAGTCAAATATTGCCGGTGATGCTTAGGTTCATGGCGGATGAATACGACGATACATGCTCCACTGTCTTCCCCCTCCTTCAGGCTGTACTCGGCAGCGTGAGCATTCCCTCTTCTATGCACTTTGAGCCAATGTTTACACTTTTATAGTTCAAGCGCATTCGAAAATCTTCATCGGAACCACTTGATGAAGCGAAACGCTCGTTTTTGAACACTTTGCTGGGAGTCATTCTACAGAAGCTGAAGTGGGAGGAAGACGCTGATCCAGAGGACATGGACGAAGATGATAGAGCGGCATTTGAGGAACTGAGAAAGGTGTGTAGTGTACCTTGTCGGGGTGTCCTCCGCTTTCTTCAGCCACTGACGGATTCTGTCAGGACCTACGGACTTTCATGGATTCAGCGCTCGTGATTGATACACAGCTGGTCACCGACGCACTCTCATCCTTGGCGCTCAACACCCTGTCTGCATTCCAAAACGGCGTCCCAGTCAAGTGGCATGACGCTGAGCTGGCGGTCTACCTCGTCTTTATCTTCGGAGAGATCAACAAGAGTACGCTCTTCAGCCCCGTTCGTCGTGTTCACGTTACTCACATTCTGAGCAGCTGGCGGACAAGGACGGTCAGCGTTCTGCCTAACGCCTGCTGCTGTCGCAAAAGAGAAGAAAAAGGACATGGACTACTCTGAATACCCACTGACTCGCCACGGAGAGATGATGTATGCTCTCATGCAGTCAGGCATCTCGTCATACCCACATAAAACGGTCGTCATGCTCTTCTACGAGACCGCCGTACGATATGGTGACTTTTTCAAAGTTCGCAAAGAATGTATTGTTCCCACACTACAGGCCATGCTGGATACTAGGTGGGACACTATGCTACTTCGTTTTATCTTGTTTTCGTACTGAATGACGCCTCTAGAGGTCTTCACAATCCCGACCTACGACTGCGGCCACGGGTGTATTACCTGTTCTACCGATTCATCCAGAAAGACCGGAGCGAGATCTCGACAGACGTGGCCGCATCGCTGTTGGACGGCATACGCGACCTGCTTTCTATTGAAGTCGAGATGCCCGAGCTCGATGATACCGACAAAGATCCACTCTCGGAGGCTGTCAGTAATCCCGGCCTCTTCGACTCTCAACTCTATCTCTTTGAAACCGCCGGCACCTTGGTTTCTTTGTTCTACAAGACCCCCGACCGCGCAAGCGCACTTTTACTCTCCGTCGTCAAACCCCTACTAGACCAGCTCTCCGCGAGCCTGCAAGCCGTTAAAGGTCCAGAGGATGTTCTTCCTATCCTTACAGTCCATCATGACATCATGGCGCTTGGAAATGTGGCGAAGGGTTACCCAGACTACCTATCTCCGCCTGTTTCAGAGACATTCATTCCTCCACCATTGGGCGTTTTCAGTGAGGTTGCGCAGGCGATCTTGGTATCACTGGAAGCCATGAATGTTTTTAGACCGGTTCGAGACGCGACGCGGCATGCTTTCATGCGTATTGTAGCCACGACGGGGCCGAACATCACCCATCTGATTCCGCCACTCATGGCGCACCTTCTTGCTCATTTCGAGCCGTCGGAGCTGACTGATTTCATGAACTTCATTGGGTTGCTACTGCACAAACTGAAGGTATGTCGGATCGGCTTGTGCTCTTCGTATGTTGACAGTGGCTTTCATCAGGATGACATGTTCGACGTCCTGGACCAGCTCATTGGACCGCTCAACTCTCATATCAACGAGCTTTTGTCGCAGCCTATCACGGGAACAGACGACCAGCTGAGCCACTCAGATACTAAGAGAGCATATCTCTCGCTGCTCGTTAACACCATGTTGACTCCGGGGCTTCAGAGGGTCTTCATCTCAGAACGTATGTTCCGTCTCCTCGTTCTGCATAGCTGCGATCTGACATGGCCGTACAAATAGGCAATAAAGGATCGTTCGAGAACTTGCTAGCCAGCATGCAGCGACTAGCTGAAGACATCTCAGACCCGCAGAGTCAACGTAGCGCATACCAATTCCTGGGACGTTGCGTCACCGTGTGGGCACAGCCACCTACTACGGCAAATGGCAACGCCGAAGGGCAATCTCAGGGTCTCCCTGGCTTTGAACGTTACGTGTATGAGCGGCTCATTCCTGCGGCGTTTGGTGTTCTGTCTTCGCCACAGTTCAATGCGAAAGACGGACAAATGCTCGGTGTGCGTAGTCGTTTTTCTCCAAACGTTGCGTATAGTGCTGATGTCGCGGTATTAGGTTCTTCACGAGATTTGCAACTTCCTACAAACCGTGTCCAAGACACGCGGCGAAGAAACGTTCACTTTTTTCGCCACTATCTTCCTTCCCTCCCAGAACTGGCCTCCAGATGCCGCTATGGAGTTCGCAACGAAGCTGCGAGACCTTGACCCCAAAGCGTTCAAGAAGTACCTTGCCGACTTTGTGCGCGCATCGCGTCCAGCGTCATGACAACGGCATTCAATTCACTCGGGTTTCGCCTCACGAACGGCTTTGCGTCCTTCCCTTATACGACCATATTTACCACTGTTCACCAGTTATCCTCATGCTGTCACGTTGTCACGATTCTTCTCTCCCATCCACAATATATTCTCGTGCTCCGTCATTCATTCACTACATTGTTCTCCTACTGTACCGCTTGCAAACATTACTGTGTCATATCCGAGATCTGTGTCCATAATTGTCATCCGCATCGGTTAGATTGCCATGAACTCATGTATTTACACATATTCCACAACAATTCTCCGTCGTCTCATTGGTTTGAGAGCTCCGCAGTACAACGTTTCGGCATTATTAAAACAGATCTCATATTCGAGGGATGTGTCGACGTTGCGAGCTCAGAATAGGGAACCTGGTATCCTGTACGCGTGTTTGTATGTACTGAGATGATCTGCAGTCAAAACCATCGAACACGTTCAACGACAACAACTGGAAGACAGGTAGAACAGGGCGTGACGCCGGCCACAGTCTCTTCCTCATCCTCAAATATGGGTCTTCTTCTCAGCGTAGTAAATCACAAGTTACTTCTTGATTTGAGTCCATTCGTTGAGTTGTTGAAGCAGCGTTGAGGTGATTGACTCAGACTTCAGACAGCACGTGTTTCAAAAGGCCCGTGATAAAATTTCAAGCCTGGATGTGTAGGTAAAAAAAATCTACTGCTGTTAGACTACGAGCATTAGATACGACCAATCGACAACGGCTCACTAATTGAAGCGGAAACGTCAGAATCAGCAAAGTGAAAGAAGACCAGGATGAGACGGAGAAACACACCTCTAATCAAGCCAGAGCGCGCGGGCTTCCAACTCGTCGTACTCGCGACGGTGGTGAGAACCCTTGGGGCCGGCGTGAGGTGCTGAAGAACCTCGACTGCCTCCGGAGCTGTGACTGCCAGGGAAGGCGCGAGCCTCGAGCTCCTCGACGTCGCGGCGATGGTGGGAGCCTTTGGGGCCTGCGTGCGGCGCTGAAGAGCCACGGCTGCCTCCAGAGCTGTGGCTGCCAGGGAAAGCACGAATCTCAAGCTCCTCAACGTCGCGGCGGTACTGGCTGGCCCTGAATGACCGAATCATTTGAGTAAAGAACAGAAGTGCGTGAAAAATAAAGGCGACGTACTCGTAAGCGTTCGCTGCGACGCCGCTTAAGCCGTCGGCAATCCCAGCAGCGCTGCTGGCATTCTCAAGGGCCTTAGAAGCACGGCGTGCTTGCAGAGGAACGGCGAGGGAAGAAGTGGCGGACGCAGCGACGGCTAAGGCGACAGCGGTGGTGAAACGCATGGTAAAAAGTGGTGTAGAGTAAAAGAAGAGTCGTTGGGTTCGTCGAAAATGGGGTGGTCGTGAACAGCAGAAAGATGGGAGAGCAAAAAACAACAGGCTGGAAGGAGAGGGTCAGTGAAAATTCCAGAGCGGTGTAGATGTATCACTCACCGACCGGCACCTGTGAGGAAGAGACGAAAGAACTGGAGGGGCTGAGGAACTCATTGCGCTCATACTAGTGCCTTTTATCCTCTTTCAAGGAGCGGGTTGAGGTAAGCCATCTTGCGTTGTGCGTGGTACAATCTGGTACAATGGCAATGCTGCGTCGTCTCGCATCTGACGGGGAACGTTGACCGCGTCGGCATCATTGCGGGGTCGGCTGCAATGGGGTATGAGGCAATGCAGAGCAATGTCTAGCAATGCTCAANNCCACCACGAAGCGAGGTACGCGCCGCTGTGAAGTCGCCATATATCAACTTCGCAAATGAGTCAACTGTTGCGTGTGAGTATCTAAGAAAAGCAACGTACCTGATCTCCTGCTGTGAGACCATTCAGTGAGTCTGAGTGACCTTCCACGTACAGAGTATCGGTGCTTCGTCAGCTCGCTCGCATCAGTTCGCGTACCACACTTCTCTCAAAGTCGTTGAGGACCATCCTCACAAGCCACATGGTACCTCGCGTTTCACGTCGGTAACCATCATTGACGGTGGCGGTATTTCGATAGGGCCGTTTCCAACTGCGAACACGCGACCTGACAATGCATAAGTTTCTAGTTATTGGGTCATTCGGAAATAGCAGATGACATTGCCCCACCTCGTCCATGTCGAGCCTCAAGCTTCAGCCTTGCATGTAGAATTCAACTAGTGCACGGCGCAAAACATGAGCTTCACAAGATTATGACGCACTGACCACTTCCTGATGCAACGAGAATAGATCCTTTGACTTTTGTGAATGAGAAGCCCATTGACGATTGCAGTATTCCGGCTTCGCCATTGCCTCGACATTGATCACAGGGCAGAAGTGCCTCAGAGACTGCTCTCTCGATGGTGCTAGGCACGTGGGCAATTGGAAACGACCTGTACAAAAACGTGTAGTTCAGTGACCCCAAGAAGCCCCAAGATCAATGTAAGGGACGAATGATTGCCTCACCTGTTGCAAATCGGTTTACCAGCGATCAGCTGCAGATGGGAGCGAATCAAGCGAAAGATGGCATATGCATTGCAGCAATGCGTCAACAGGAAGAGTCGCTCTGAGTAGCCGAGCCTCCACAAACATCGAGGGCTGATTGCACAATGATGCATGATGGTCGCAACTTGCAAGCAGGGCCGACGGTCATCGATCATCCTCTAACGATCTGCCGCTGCGACACTGCAATGTCTCTCATCATTCATGTCCCGCATGCGGGCAGGACGATCCGACAACTCCCCAAGGACTGCGGAACTGCGTAGTGATCCACACTTGCCACTTGCTTGCCACCGTTTTGCTCGTATCGTTTGCAATTGTCTGTAGCCACTGTCTGTTAGTATACCCTAGCAAGGACGTGACTGTTGGCGACACTTGCTAGCTATCTTAATCGTGCGGCGAGTTCACTACGCCGAGAACGTGTATTTCTTGACCTGGCAAGTAAGTCAACTTGATAGTGGATCGCAGACTCTGACGCAGGAGACTCGAGGTATCTTTGGGGGCCCGCAGATCCGTAGAGAAATAGACTCCCTGATGATTCGGGACCTCACCAACATCGAGATCGTGGAGCATTCAGCAGCACATGTGTTCGATCTTAATCATGCATTGCAGAGCTTGACGAGAGCAACTGAACGGAGCCCTTTGCAGACTCGGAGTTTGAGGTCTTGGGCCGACGCGTTGAACGAGACGGAGTTTGTGGGTGTGTCGACTTGCGCGGCGAACATTCTCCGCCACGGTTGCCAAGTTCTGTACGAATTGCGTGCTGGCAACGAATTCGCACTGTGAGAGAGAGAAGAAGTTCGTAGGTACGAGGTTCGACACATAATGGTATCCTATGTGGCTTGAGAAGGAAAGATTAGAGGTGGCCAGTCGGAAGCCGCTAATGTCGGAATTACGTGAGTTAGACCCACGGTCATGTGGTCGGTAGGTCTTCATCCAATCTCCACTGATCCAATCAATGTCGCTCTCGACTGTCTACTTACATAGTGACAGAGTCTAGTATCCGTGTCTATCTCGTCGATCCGCTGGCTCGAGCTGGGGGCACACTCACAAAACAATTACAATGACGTGAGTGCTCGCGAATCGCATCGCCTCATGCATAGGTCTGCGTAAGGCTTGACGGCTGATCTCGATTCTCCCATGGCGGTAGGGAATCTGTAGCACTTGGTCTATCGCAAAATGTGAAGTTCGGTCCCCAAGTATCCACGAAGTACGCATGATCAATGATTTAGCTGAGACGTGCTCTGAATCCCTCGCTCTGCAGATCTCCCGTAGTACTTAGCTGGGACGTCCTCATACACTCCATACCATATTTACACGACAAATCAGACCAATCGCGCTTCATGCGCACTTGCCGCACCTTGTACTCCGCTGGAATTCCAGCCTTACTGAGTGGGAAGCTCTCGCTCGGTATCAGCCCTCTCGAGCTTGAAGTCGACGACACTTCAGACGCCCACGACGACCCCACCGTCCATCGCATTGCTTCGTTCTGCAGCTTCATCGAAAGGCAGCCGGCGCGTGCACGCCACGTACGCCATCTCCACTTTCCAGGTAGTCTTGCTAAGGATGCGCTCATATTGGGACCTGGAGCTACCCCTATATATCCGATGGAGGTCGAGTTGGTTATCAAGCGACTGAGAGTCCTGCTGAGGCGCTGTCGAGATTTGACAGCGCTACAGGTCGACCTAGCAGAGGACTTCTTCTCAATCGCCACCTTGGCCACTGCCGTTCAAAGTATCAGGACGCTGGAGAAGATTGATTTTGGGATGGTTGGACGGGAGGCTATGGTGGCCATCGAAAGCATGAAGTCTCCGATATCCTCAATCATGCTGGCTTTCGACCCAGATCTCCGCGACGATAACGAGTTTAACATCAACAATCGGATTTTTGTGGATGTGGCGTTCGACCCTATCACGGCCTGCCAGTCAGCGAAGGAGCACCTCACCTATCTTCAGGTCACTGAGCCTTACCAATTCTACCCCGTCGACAACATCCAATACACTCAGCTCCGCCATCTCGAGATCATTGATTTTCCTGTCACAAGCAGATCAGAGCTGCTCAATTCCTATCTCCTCGCTGCGTGCTTTCCCAATCTACGTGAACTCAGCTGGATCTTCCAGGATCCTCTTGACGTAGATGCGCAGTCAGCATCTGTCATCAGGGAGTGGAACATTGAAAATGTCCGTGGTCACGTCCATCCGTGGACGTCCCTAGACAGCTTACAATCACCACTGCAATGGGCTTATTCCCTAACGCTTCCTTGTACGACGACATACTGGTCAGGTGCTGTGCTGAACCGCAAATCCGACCTTACAAGATTCGGAGATCTCTTGTCTCAATTGTCCCCCACGTATCTACAGATCTCTCTTATCATGGAGACTTTCCCTCTCCAGCTTGTATCTTCCGCCATCAGCTCTACGGCCGTCACACACCTGTGGCTGAGAGTTTCCCTGGCAGAGTGCGCCAACAAGTCTGGCATTAGTGTTCAGAAACTCTTAGTAAGCGACGTCTATGCTTTCGTTCTTCCTCAGAGCTAAATCGGCGATACGGATTCAGACACAAGTATTGGGAAACCTGAAAAAGTTACCACTTGTGTTCCTCGTCATCGAGCTGGATTATCCAAATCCAGGAAAGTTAGAGGCCGTCCTCCGCGACCTACGCATGTCTTTCGGTATTGCAGGAGGCAGCACAATATTCGATCAGCCGCTATTGCAAGACCACATGGACGTAGCCCTGGCTGAACTCAACGTCGAAAGCAAAGCTACGCCCAGAAGTTGCTAGACGGGGTGCCGACATTGCGGCAGCTTTTCGTCCGGTTCAGCGGGGAGCAACGTCCTCATGGAGCATGGGAAGTTATACCAGATACAGTCGATGGAGCGGCAGTCCTCCGAGGCCTGGCCGAGATCGAATCGAGGCGGTCGGTATTTTTAGGAACACCGTTTTCAAGAGTCTGTTTCCCGACTATCTGTAGAATGCATGAAGAACAAGCTGTATTTGTACAACTGGATCTTTCGCTCGCGAATTATTTGTACATCGCATTCTGTGATTATGAAACCACTTCTTTCATACTGATCGCGGCTCTGGGCGAAAGTGGACGACGTCATGTTGTATACATGTTTCCTGGGAGTGATGTTCAAGCGTTGACGACACAGCTTGAATCATCTGGATGAAAGAGTCAGCGGTCACGGTCAGCAACACCGCAAGGCAGAAGGCGCACCACTGTCTCCAACTGGGAAGAAAGCGGATTCAGCAGCAGCGTTGGTGCTGTCAAAGATTTCGAGTTGGACAGTTGACCCTACGTGAAAGCGCATTAAAATTGCGCTAAATCTGAACAGCAAAGCACTCGCCGGCTGCGAAGACTGCCTTCCAGGTAAGGCTTGTGCCGGTCAGCCCAGTAAAGACTTCTCTGATTCCGGGCGTGCCCTCACGGGTTACACTTGATCAAGAACAAAGCGGTTAGTATCATTGCATGCGGTGAACGTCGTACAATGGCTCACAACTATAGATCAAAAACGACGGCCAGGATGAGAAAAAGAGCGGAGTCTTAAACATGAAGC
Organism: Steccherinum ochraceum; assembly: GCA_004332605.1. Lineage (NCBI taxonomy): Eukaryota > Fungi > Basidiomycota > Agaricomycetes > Polyporales > Steccherinaceae > Steccherinum > Steccherinum ochraceum. The sequence goes on from RWJN01000423.1 coordinate 29,672, forward strand.
ACAAACCAGATTAAACGGAGCTAAATATGTTCGGTGTCAGCTCGAGTGGACAGATGGTTAGGGATGATGTCACGTACGAACACCACCCGACCAGGTGAGTAAGGTGTCCTCGCATTGGACCGCGCTGGCACTGGAAGTGACGACGGCCATTCAGCTACATAATGTCACGGTGGAGCCTGTCTCTCATCGTAACGTACGGGGTGTTGACGAGAAGCACGTCGCTCGCGAGAGCGCCAGCCATGAAGCCAATGGTGGTGAGAGATGCCAAGAAGAGCTTCATGGTGGGGAGCTGTTGGAGGTTTGAGCACTCGAGTACGAGAGAATGAGAGATGAGGTGACTGCACCCAGAGTTTGTGCTTATAAGTCTCCCTGACCTTGCCGAGCACTTACAAAACTACCCCATACCGCACTACGACCTCCCGCTATGACCCCAATTCTCCACATCTACTGTCGAGAGAAGATGCGGCAAACGCTACCCGCTGT